>NIVC01003613.1:0-49074 GCA_002269645.1 Macrostomum lignano
GCAGAATCGCAGGAAATCTAACACAATCTAACATTATAGCTCATTAATTTTTCGTCTCCCATTCCCTCCATGTTCCCCACCTCATCCCCGCTCAAAGATCAATCCTCCAATGACAAAGCTCCAAAGCGGCCGCGATTACAAGACAAACAAGAAAAACGTTTAATCAAGTTACGTGTAATCAAGTTATTTCAATTAATCTGAACTAATTAGAAAACTACTTATTTTGATTAGCATTCAATCACAGTTCTACAAGAAAGTCAATTGCGTGCGCTTGTTGATGTCATAGAAAATCATGTCACTGCTTTATGAGCCTTCAAGGCAATTTTTCGCCAATTCTAGTGTATTTAAGATAGGAATTAGTCGAAAACTTGCATTTGCCAGCTGTATCCGTAGACTCAATATGAGATTCTACAGATCATTAGAGCGTACCATTCGGTGTCTTCCCCAGAAAGAATCCTGTCTCTAGCTTAATCAACTTTCCAGCTATTTGAATGCGGAGATTCCGGAAATTCCAATGTATTTAAATGGGCGAATTCGGGAAAATCAATCAGGAATTGCCAAGCTCTATCAGTAGACTCAAATATGAGATTCTACAGATCATTAGAGCGTACCATTCGGTGTCTTCCCCAGAAAGAATCCTGTCTCTAGCTTAATCAGCTTTCCAGCTATTTGAATGCGGAGATTCCGGGAAATTCCAATGTATTTAAATGGCGAATTCGGGAAAATCAATCAGGAATTGCCAAGCTCTATCAGTAGACTCAAATATGAGATTCTACAGATCATTAGAGCGTACCATTCGGTGTCTTCCCCAGAAAGAATCCTGTCTCTAGCTTAATCAGCTTTCCAGCTATTTGAATGCGGAGATTCCCGGAAATTCCAATGTATTTAAATGGGCGAATTCGGGAAAATCAATCAGGAATTGCCAAGCTCTATCAGTAGACTCAAATATGAGATTCTACAGATCATTAGAGCGTACCATTCGGTGTCTTCCCCAGAAAGAATCCTGTCTCTAGCTTAATCAGCTTTCCAGCTATTTGAATGCGGAGATTCCGGAAATTCCAATGTATTTAAATGGGCGAATTCGGAAAATCAATCAGGAATTGCCAAGCTCTATCAGTAGACTCAAATATGAGATTCTACAGATCATTAGAGCGTACCATTCGGTGTCTTCCCCAGAAAGAATCCTGTCTCTAGCTTAATCAGCTTTCCAGCTATTTGAATGCGGAGATTCGGGAAATTCCAATGTATTTAAATGGGCGAATTCGGGAAAATCAATCAGGAATTGCCAAGCTCTATCAGTAGACTCAAATATGAGATTCTACAGATCATTAGAGCGTACCATTCGGTGTCTTCCCCAGAAAGAATCCTGTCTCTAGCTTAATCAGCTTTCCAGCTATTTGAATGCGGAGATTCCGGAAATTCCAATGTATTTAAATGGGCGAATTCGGGAAAATCAATCAGGAATTGCCAAGCTCTATCAGTAGACTCAAATATGAGATTCTACAGATCATTAGAGCGTACCATTCGGTGTCTTCCCCAGAAAGAATCCTGTCTCTAGCTTAATCAGCTTTCCAGCTATTTGAATGCGGAGATTCCGGAAATTCCAATGTATTTAAATGGGCGAATTCGGGAAAATCAATCAGGAATTGCCAAGCTCTATCAGTAGACTCAAATATGAGATTCTACAGATCATTAGAGCGTACCATTCGGTGTCTTCCCCAGAAAGAATCCTGTCTCTAGCTTAATCAGCTTTCCAGCTATTTGAATGCGGAGATTCCGGGAAATTCCAATGTATTTAAATGGGCGAATTCGGGAAAATCAATCAGGAATTGCCAAGCTCTATCAGTAGACTCAAATATGAGATTCTACAGATCATTAGAGCGTACCATTCGGTGTCTTCCCCAGAAAGAATCCTGTCTCTAGCTTAATCAGCTTTCCAGCTATTTGAATGCGGAGATTCCGGGAAATTCCAATGTATTTAAATGGGCGAATTCGGGAAAATCAATCAGGAATTGCCAAGCTCTATCAGTAGACTCAAATATGAGATTCTACAGATCATTAGAGCGTACCATTCGGTGTCTTCCCCAGAAAGAATCCTGTCTCTAGCTTAATCAGCTTTCCAGCTATTTGAATGCGGAGATTCCGGAAAATTCCAATGTATTTAAATGGGCGAATTCGGGAAAATCAATCAGGAATTGCCAAGCTCTATCAGTAGACTCAAATATGAGATTCTACAGATCATTAGAGCGTACCATTCGGTGTCTTCCCCAGAAAGAATCCTGTCTCTAGCTTAATCAGCTTTCCAGCTATTTGAATGCGGAGATTCCGGAAAATTCCAATGTATTTAAATGGGCGAATTCGGGAAAATCAATCAGGAATTGCCAAGCTCTATCAGTAGACTCAAATATGAGATTCTACAGATCATTAGAGCGTACCATTCGGTGTCTTCCCCAGAAAGAATCCTGTCTCTAGCTTAATCAGCTTTCCAGCTATTTGAATGCGGAGATTCCGGAAAATTCCAATGTATTTAAATGGGCGAATTCGGGAAAATCAATCAGGAATTGCCAAGCTCTATCAGTAGACTCAAATATGAGATTCTACAGATCATTAGAGCGTACCATTCGGTGTCTTCCCCAGAAAGAATCCTGTCTCTAGCTTAATCAGCTTTCCAGCTATTTGAATGCGGAGATTCCGGGAAATTCCAATGTATTTAAATGGGCGAATTCGGGAAAATCAATCAGGAATTGCCAAGCTCTATCAGTAGACTCAAATATGAGATTCTACAGATCATTAGAGCGTACCATTCGGTGTCTTCCCCAGAAAGAATCCTGTCTCTAGCTTAATCAGCTTTCCAGCTATTTGAATGCGGAGATTCCGGGAAATTCCAATGTATTTAAATGGGCGAATTCGGGAAAATCAATCAGGAATTGCCAAGCTCTATCAGTAGACTCAAATATGAGATTCTACAGATCATTAGAGCGTACCATTCGGTGTCTTCCCCAGAAAGAATCCTGTCTCTAGCTTAATCAGCTTTCCAGCTATTTGAATGCGGAGATTCCGGGAAATTCCAATGTATTTAAATGGGCGAATTCGGGAAAATCAATCAGGAATTGCCAAGCTCTATCAGTAGACTCAAATATGAGATTCTACAGATCATTAGAGCGTACCATTCGGTGTCTTCCCCAGAAAGAATCCTGTCTCTAGCTTAATCAGCTTTCCAGCTATTTGAATGCGGAGATTCCGGAAATTCCAATGTATTTAAATGGGCGAATTCGGGAAAATCAATCAGGAATTGCCAAGCTCTATCAGTAGACTCAAATATGAGATTCTACAGATCATTAGAGCGTACCATTCGGTGTCTTCCCCAGAAAGAATCCTGTCTCTAGCTTAATCAGCTTTCCAGCTATTTGAATGCGGAGATTCCGGGAAATTCCAATGTATTTAAATGGGCGAATTCGGGAAAATCAATCAGGAATTGCCAAGCTCTATCAGTAGACTCAAATATGAGATTCTACAGATCATTAGAGCGTACCATTCGGTGTCTTCCCCAGAAAGAATCCTGTCTCTAGCTTAATCAGCTTTCCAGCTATTTGAATGCGGAGATTCCGGGAAATTCCAATGTATTTAAATGGGCGAATTCGGGAAAATCAATCAGGAATTGCCAAGCTCTATCAGTAGACTCAAATATGAGATTCTACAGATCATTAGAGCGTACCATTCGGTGTCTTCCCCAGAAAGAATCCTGTCTCTAGCTTAATCAGCTTTCCAGCTATTTGAATGCGGAGATTCCGGAAAATTCCAATGTATTTAAATGGGCGAATTCGGGAAAATCAATCAGGAATTGCCAAGCTCTATCAGTAGACTCAAATATGAGATTCTACAGATCATTAGAGCGTACCATTCGGTGTCTTCCCCAGAAAGAATCCTGTCTCTAGCTTAATCAGCTTTCCAGCTATTTGAATGCGGAGATTCCGGGAAATTCCAATGTATTTAAATGGGCGAATTCGGGAAAATCAATCAGGAATTGCCAAGCTCTATCAGTAGACTCAAATATGAGATTCTACAGATCATTAGAGCGTACCATTCGGTGTCTTCCCCAGAAAGAATCCTGTCTCTAGCTTAATCAGCTTTCCAGCTATTTGAATGCGGAGATTCCGGAAATTCCAATGTATTTAAATGGGCGAATTCGGGAAAATCAATCAGGAATTGCCAAGCTCTATCAGTAGACTCAAATATGAGATTCTACAGATCATTAGAGCGTACCATTCGGTGTCTTCCCCAGAAAGAATCCTGTCTCTAGCTTAATCAGCTTTCCAGCTATTTGAATGCGGAGATTCCGGGAAATTCCAATGTATTTAAATGGGCGAATTCGGGAAAATCAATCAGGAATTGCCAAGCTCTATCAGTAGACTCAAATATGAGATTCTACAGATCATTAGAGCGTACCATTCGGTGTCTTCCCCAGAAAGAATCCTGTCTCTAGCTTAATCAGCTTTCCAGCTATTTGAATGCGGAGATTCCGGGAAATTCCAATGTATTTAAATGGGCGAATTCGGGAAAATCAATCAGGAATTGCCAAGCTCTATCAGTAGACTCAAATATGAGATTCTACAGATCATTAGAGCGTACCATTCGGTGTCTTCCCCAGAAAGAATCCTGTCTCTAGCTTAATCAGCTTTCCAGCTATTTGAATGCGGAGATTCCGGGAAATTCCAATGTATTTAAATGGGCGAATTCGGGAAAATCAATCAGGAATTGCCAAGCTCTATCAGTAGACTCAAATATGAGATTCTACAGATCATTAGAGCGTACCATTCGGTGTCTTCCCCAGAAAGAATCCTGTCTCTAGCTTAATCAGCTTTCCAGCTATTTGAATGCGGAGATTCCGGGAAATTCCAATGTATTTAAATGGGCGAATTCGGGAAAATCAATCAGGAATTGCCAAGCTCTATCAGTAGACTCAAATATGAGATTCTACAGATCATTAGAGCGTACCATTCGGTGTCTTCCCCAGAAAGAATCCTGTCTCTAGCTTAATCAGCTTTCCAGCTATTTGAATGCGGAGATTCCGGGAAATTCCAATGTATTTAAATGGGCGAATTCGGGAAAATCAATCAGGAATTGCCAAGCTCTATCAGTAGACTCAAATATGAGATTCTACAGATCATTAGAGCGTACCATTCGGTGTCTTCCCCAGAAAGAATCCTGTCTCTAGCTTAATCAGCTTTCCAGCTATTTGAATGCGGAGATTCCGGGAAATTCCAATGTATTTAAATGGGCGAATTCGGGAAAATCAATCAGGAATTGCCAAGCTCTATCAGTAGACTCAAATATGAGATTCTACAGATCATTAGAGCGTACCATTCGGTGTCTTCCCCAGAAAGAATCCTGTCTCTAGCTTAATCAGCTTTCCAGCTATTTGAATGCGGAGATTCCGGGAAATTCCAATGTATTTAAATGGGCGAATTCGGGAAAATCAGTAATTACCCAACTGTACATATAACTAGGTTCGTTTTACAAACCCTAATTTTTACAACTTCGAAACCGGAACCTTTTATAAGACCTATATTTCATAAATTCTAATTTTCACAACGTCGAAAATAGGCAATGCAGCAGATTTCCCAAGATCTAAATTTCACAGGCCCTAAATTTCATAACACCTAAAAGGCATGCACAGAATTCCACAAGCCCTAAATTTCACAACGCCTAAAAACACTAGCTATGGAGATACAGAAGGATTTTAGAAGATTGTATCTCCATAGTGTTTTTAGGCGTTGTGAAATTTAGGGCTTGTGAAATTTAGGGCTTGTGATAAAGTTTATGCAGTCTGGTGCAAGTTTTGTTTTTGACTTTGTGAAATTTAGAGCTTTTGAAATTTCGAGCTTATGAAATACTGTGCACAACTTTTCGACGTTGTGAAATTTAGGGTTTGTTGAAGCGACCAATGAAGTAAGTACTTCATGACAAAGAGCTGCAAGATCCACATTAGCTGCATCTGAACTGAGATTTTTTCTCTTTTTTTCTAGAGCCCTATATGTGGTGTGAATGGGCAATGTCTGAAATGAAAAATATTCTTTCACTGGTTTTGAAGCGATGCAGGACTCATATGAGGAAGGAACCGGATGTCGGCACAATTTAGTACTCAGCGAATGAGAGCCAATGCCGTGGAGTCTTTATCGATTAACGTGCGTTAAGGGGTGGGATCATGTTTGCTTGCTTTTTGCCCCACAGAACACTGGGGCAGGACCCTCGAGTTTCGCGCAGGTCCTATATGGTCTATGGACAGTACATATACATACGTCTCTCTGGACAAGATTTTTACTGGATTCTTACCGATCTTCTACCAATGTGCCCGCTTTGACAAATGCAGCAGTCTGGTTGTCTGGTTGTGTATAGCATTGGATTCTAGATAGTTATCTAGAGCCAACAGGGAGGGTGGACAATAGAGCTCTAGAGAATAGATAGTTTTCTAGAATTCTATGGGCTGGGCTCTGCATGGAAGCCTCTGTGTTTGCTGAGAACAAAGAGGGTATCCTGGCTGTGGGCGGTGCGGAACAAAGAGCCTATATGCCGCTTCCCACTGTCTGGGCTCTGGGCCCACTGTGAGAGAAGGGAGCTCGGGGAACTCGGAGCTCTCTAAGACTTGTGATCCCTTTGCCATCCCGATTCTATATGGTCTGTGGGCTTGGGGGATGTCTCGAGAGGTGAACTCTATTGTCCACCCTCCCTGCTGGCTCTGCTGGCTGACTGTATGGTGTTTTTTACTGCGATAGCTCCGTGTAATGAACCGAAGTTCCCCTTTGTTCTGGCCAAGATCTTGGAGCCCTCTGGCGCCATTCGAACTGTATTCTTCTTCTTCGCTGAATTTATTGAGTGAGAATTCTGCTATTCTATGACAAAGCTTTTAGTTTTACTTTAAAGTTTAAACTAAAGGTTAGGAAATACAACTGCACCAATCCCGAACAAACTCTGGCTAGTCCACATCAAAGCTCCACAGAGACTCAGGTTTGGATAGAGTTTAGAACTACAAATTTAATAGTTTTAGAAGACTAGATTCAGAAGCCAAAGTTCAATATGCGCTCGTAGTTGCAGTTTGGAATTTAAAGAAAAACAATAAGTACTTCACTTTTTCTCCATCATGGAGAAGAGAGAAAGAAGTAGACGATCGCACCGTAGAGACGCAAAGAAATCTTTGGAAGAATTGCTGCAAGAGACTGCAACGAACCGTAACTGCCGTGTTGCAGAAACACAGGAACAATTGAACGAGTTTCAAACTGAACCTGCAGGGCTGCAGCTACAGCTGCATCCATGAGTTTCCGCTCCCCTGTTCCCCTGGCATCGCATTTGCATCCCAACAGCTTTTCGCCCGGCCATTCAGATTCCGAGCTTGACACAATCTGTGACGACGAGCCAGAAGTTGTTGACAGAAGCTATTACTACTCAGCCGAAGCTTCAGGTAACTAATTATTGCTATTTATACTGCTAAGTATAAATTACATGTACGCACTCGCACTCGCACTGCATGTATAGATATAGATATATACATCTATATACTTTATACTATATACTATATACAGTCTGAATCTGAATATTTTAAAAATATTTTAATATACATATATAAATGCAGTGTATTATATATATTAAGTTTAAATTAAACCCTCACCCATAAACCATCGCCCATAAACCATAGAACTAATAAAGTTCATACTATACTATAGTACATGCTATATTCATGGGCGAATGGGTTGGTGCATGGGTTTATGGGTGAAGCCATATTTCATATATTAGATGTACATACATGTATATTTGTAAACTGCATGTATATACGAGCGTATGTTTGCTATTCTTTTATTGATTTTCTCTCCAGAGAGAAGAAAAGCTCGAATAGAAGATCAAAAAGAACGACGAGACATAGCTCGTAACTAGCTAGCTATACCAGTATGCAATTTAAACATTTTAATTAATTAAATTTTTAAGGGTATTCGTACGTATTTTTACGAGGTACATGTAGTAGAGCTTCAATTTGAGACTTTGAGTAATCACAGTGACAGGGCTAGGCTGATAATTGGTAGGCTTTAATGAAGGATAAGAGCACCAGAGATACAGCTTTTCTTTTTGCTACACTGCACTTTCTAAAAATACCCACTCTACCTTCATCACAGACATCGAATATCAAGACGGAGACGATTTAGAAGAAGCTGGTCAACTGGAGTCAAGTGGAGTGCGAAGAATCCTGCATGACTGGGTAGAGGCGAACAACCCAAAAATAAGCTCAGTCAACGACCTCCTCAAACGCATGTCAGAGATTCACCCGGAGCTTCCCGCAGATGCTCGAACTTTGATGGAGACTCCGAGAGATCTGAATTTGAAACGCGTTGAGCCAGGTCACTACTTTCACTTTGGCATAGTAAAAGGGCTAGATTTCATTTTTTCAACTTGTCCTCTGCCGTCAAATGAAGCAATGATGTTTCATTTGTTTTTAGATGGTGCTAAGGTTTATAAGAGTTGCAATACCACAATGTGGCCCATATTGGGTCGAGTGAAAGGAATCTCGCATTCTGATTTTGTAATTGGAATTTATTGTGGCTCAAAAAAGCCTTTGTCTGCCTCTGATTTTTTGTCGGATAGCATCTCTGAACTCAGTGACTTACTCTCTATTGGCTATATTAATTCCGGTGTTACCATCCCATTTGTTCTAGAGATGGTTATGTGTGATGCTCCTGCAAGGCACTTTGTAAAAGGTACGAAAAACTGCACTGGCTATTCTGCTTGTGACAAGTGCACCGTGCGAGGTCAGTATGTGCATGGAAGAGTTGTTTTCTGCGACACAGATGCACCAATTAGAACTGATGCTGATTTCCGCTTTGCTAGTTCACCCGAATGTCCTCAAAATCATTTGTACAAACAGCACGTTACATCTGCTAGCTTATTTTGTGCATTGCCAATCGATATGATTTCAACGTTTCCTGTAGACCCAATGCACCTACTGTACGAAGGAGTTGTTCATAAGTGCTTAAACAACCTAGGCTCAGCTGTTGTGCCTCATCGTGTTGCATCTGCCTCAAAGCGTGAAATTAACAGCGCACTAGAAGTTGTGGCGCAAGGCATAACCCATGACTTCCCGCGTAAGCCTCGATCATTGGATGTTTTAGGGCAGTGGAAGGCAGTCGAGTTTCGACTTTTTATTCTGTATTTGGCTCCTGTTGTCCTGCAAGGCCTTGTTTCAGACACGATGTACAGTCTGTTTGTATCCTTACACGTTTTTTCCTTTCTGCTTTCGAATCCGATCACGAGCAGCATGCACTGCGACTATGCCGAAAGCCTTGCGAAATGGATTCTTCGTTGCTGTCAACGCCTTTGGGGGCAAGAATTCATAGTGTACAATTTGCACACCCTCATCCATATCCCTGCTGATGTTCGCCGATTTGGCCCCTTGGAGCAGTTTAGCTGCTTTTGGGGCGAAAATTTTCAACGTTTCATTGCTGCCTTTTGCCGTGGTCCCTTCATGGCTCTTCAGCAAGTTGTAAAGCGAGTCTCTGAGAGAGATGTTACGCTCGGTTTTCTTAAAAAGCATGTCAAAAAAGTACAATTAGCCCAGTTTACTCTGTCCAGGCCCATGCCTCTGCCGAACACTATTCTGCCTGTTCGAGTTTCCACAGCTTTTTCTCGCCTCGACTTACCTTTAAAGTCAACATTTCTATCGGTTTCTAAGCCTGATTGCTATTTTATGACTCGAACTGGGCTCGTGTGTCGAGTTTTTCACATACTTTCCACTGTTGATAATTCCTGCTACCTGAATGTTTGCAGTTTTAGGCAAGCAGAGCCTCTTTATGTAACTCCGGTGAACTCTTTTGACACCAATATGATATCCGTTGTGAGTAAGCTTTCCAGCGGCTACAGTTTATTACGAAAAGAAGATATTTTCTGCAAGGCAATGCTTATCCCTTTAAAAGATAAGCAAGTCGCTTTCCCACTACTGCACTCCATGCGAAGCTGAAAAATCTGACTCTTATTCTCAGCCTTCTAATACTTTGTACTTACTTCGCTTTTCACGCTTTTCGAATGTTTAAAATGCTGTTTTTAACGTGCAATGTTCTTAGAATCTACTGCTGATTGATTCTGCATGTTTCACGTTTGCTAATCATTCACTCTCACATAACCTTTGTACAACACTAAGAAAAGTACATAAATTCAAATCAGAAGAAATAGAAATATGGCAGATAAGATATGACGACATGGGATCTATCGAGTCTGGATGGTCTGATGAAATCAGATAGATTGAAGTCATGGCATAAGAAGGTTACAACTTTTACAAGTAATTTTAAATTATTTTTCTTCCTTCCTGTCAATGAAAGGATAAACGATTAAGGAAGTAATGTCTCCGTGTCATAAATTACTGGCTCTCCAGGTTTCCCCAAGCCCCAAGGCTTAGCTTTATGGTTTCTAAAAAAATTTTTGGTTCCTTAAAGAAGATATGACTTTGTCCTATTTATTTTACCAACAATGATCTGCAATACGATGAGCGAATCACTCATATAACGAAGGAACGAAAGAGTTTGAGCAACTGCTCACTTCATTCACATGGCCTATTGACCCGCCCAGTTGCCCCCCGCCACCCAAATCGAACAGCGCCTGTCTTAGGTGGGCGCCCTGTCACAGGAGGTTGCTCCGTTGTCCTAGAAAGGGTCACAGGCGCCAAAAGGTGCTACAAGCGCTAAAAATGGCATTCATCGCATAGGTTCTAACCTGATGCGGCGCCAGGCGCCCCTGCCTGACAAAAGGCGGCACCCTCACATTTAATTCTCAGCCCCTATGCAAAAACCCTGGATCTGCCGCTGCTGAAAGATACAATTTCAGTACAATTTTGCTTGTCCAATGTCCAATGTTCAACTGACCAGGTGGTGAGGCCTTATTCCGGGGGCTGCTTCATTTTAATTGGTTGACTGAGGAGTGAAGACTGATGGAAATATACTTTAAAGCCAATATGCAAGTGGTAAATGAGTAAAAAGAAAACTGTTTGTATATTTTGCTTCAGCTAGCTGACTTAATCATATTGACTTCATCTTTTGTCGTTAGAATATTCTCATCAAATCTAGTTTAAGTGCTTTAGCCTTAGGTGTCATCCTAGCTCCATTTTTTTTCATAGAATTAAGAATAGCCAGCTAATCATCCGAAAATGTCCCATTTGGAGAAAAAATTTGTGCTGGTCATTTTTGACGATGGCAGCATAGAGCTGACTTTAAACACGTGGTTCGAAAACCCAAATCTTGTTCGCTGGCCACCAGTATCGGACTATAAGCAAGCCATAAATGGCAGGAAGATGCCGAGTGACAAGTGGTCATTCGAGACAGTGGATATAGTTGGATCTCGGGGTAAGAAAATTCAATTGAATAGTTAATATAAGTATTATTTTCAATATTTGAGGAATTATATTGCAGTTTTTAAACGTCTGCGTTTAGCTTTAACGTTAACTTTTTGAATATACAATACCCAATCCCAATTCTAAGACACATAAAGCATGTGTCTTAATACGCGGGCGCGAATTATCACAATACATTGTATCAAATCAAAATGAATGAAGGCTAAAGTGCCAAATAAAATCATTTCTCTTTGATCTTCACTGCTGCAGACTCTCTGAAGGAAGCTGTTGAATTTCGAAAGCGATTCGCAAGGAGAGGCACTATAGAGACTAGTGACTCTGATGCTCCGCGGTCTCGGCAGCCGGTAACACGCTTCATCGATGAGACAGACGGACGGGTCATGGGGCCTGATGACACGACTCGAAGTCGCAGGAAACAACAGCAAAAGGAAAGCTCTCCACCACCGATTCTGCCAATCAGAAATTCACCACCGCCAGAGATGCCAGTACAATCGCAAACTCCCCAGTCGACAGGAGCGGCAGCAGCGGCTGATCATTCCAGCATGTTGGCGGCTACTGAGACCGACATTTTCGGCACGCCTACACTGACTGTCGCATCAACACCGGCAGCTCATAACAGGGAGCCCAACGTTCTTGCGTTCGGACAAGGGCAGCCAAACGATAGCGTCTCTGCGTCTAATTTGTGCGCTAAAGTAGAGAAGCTCACAGCAGCTGTTGAGCGGCTTGAGAGTGAGTACATGTGAATTTAGCATAAAATTAAAGTAATTTTTACTGGACGACAAAAACAATTAAACTCTTAACTACTTTTAGTAAGCATGTTTGCAAGCACTACTTTCCCATATGAGCTTATTTTAGCTACTGCAAAAATTCGGTCAACTAATTAACGAAGTTAAATTTTACGGGCCCGCCTGCGTAAGAGCGCATCTTTCTATATAAGTGTTCATGCAGTCTTTTAATCTTTCCTACTAAAGAATGCTAGCTTTTAATAAATTATACTTCAAAACATATTAACCAAATTTATACAAGCCGAGTTTCGTTTTATAACATCTATTATCGACGTAACCATAAGTTTACTACGCAACTTTAAATAAATGAAATTACAATCAATCTCTTTTGCTAAAAATAAAAGAAAAAGACTCTTCTGTTAATTATTTTCTGAAACTATAGAGCTATGTCTATAAGTAGTCAGTGGGGCATGTAGCAAAAAGGTTGGTAGACGGTTATTTTTTAATCTAATCCCAACGTTGGCCACCAACGTTTAAAAATCTTAAAAAGGCGGGCCAAAAACGACGTTATTTCAACATCCAATAGCAACCTTTTTTCAACCATTGAAAAAACATTGTATCAATGTTAATGGCAGCCCGGGCGGTGCCTATAGGTCCTCACAATGAACTCCCGGGTCGGCTCTGATGAAACCTCTTGTAGCGAGATGACGGGGCATCTATAAAGTCCAGCGCGCTAGCTGCGCTACTAGCAGACTCGGCTTAAGCGGCGAATTGACAGTGCGGCAGTTCAGCGTCCCGACCCATGCAAAGCGGGCCCTGCCGTACGGCTGGGGCTCGATGACAATGAGCCTCGACCATCACGGCCATCTGGCATATGGAAGATTCGATCGGCCAAGATGGCAGCAGCTAAACAGGCAGATCAACACGGCATGCAGACCTCGCCAGTTTTGCTCACGCCGACGTTCAACTCGCTGGCGCTCCTATACACATTCTAATTAAGCATACATATGTATGAGCCCTTCAGAATCACGCGCCCAATGTACATGTACATCATGGAAACAGGCTATGTATATATACATGCATTTATTTAATATGGAAATATATTTTCGCTACACAACTTTATTAAACAACAAATTGTAACTGCCCCTGATACAATGCAATCATTTGATTATACGTGTACATGCAGTACATATAACATGTACATGTATGATGAATAGATCGAATGATTTTTCCTATGTGTGGTGTATTCTTTCAGGAAATTAGCAAAAAATGCACGATCTTTGAATTTTACGTCCAATATGTGGTTCTAAAGATCTCCCTAGCTGCTGTAAGCATTAGCGCGCCCATAAATGTACGAACATGTACAGCAGAAGGATCATCCTGCAACTGTATTAGACTGCGCATGTATTAAATAGATGCGCAGTTGTACGTAAACGAATGGTGCAAAAAGTGAAGCCTCCGGGGCGTCGCTATGGATTTTATGGTGGGGGGGACAAAGCCAAATTTAACATGTACACATGTACGACATGACCATATTTAAAATTCCTACATTTACAAGTACATTATTTAATTTAAGAATCGTGTTGTCAGCACTCATTTTGGCGTCGCAGGCATTCCATTTTAGCGCCGCAGGCATTCCTTTTAGCGCCGCAGCTGCACTCATGCAGGCACGATCATTTTTAGCGCCGTAGGCACTCATTTTGGCGCTAAAGGCGCTGTATTTTGGCGCCCTGAAGAAAAATTATTGATTAACACAACGAGTCACAAGGTGGGGTGGGGAGTGACAAAGCATTGGCATGTCCCCCCCATATACTGTAGCAATTAACTACATGGACTTGGACATGTCCCCCTGCCCCCCCCCCAGTGGCGATGCACCTAGCTGATTTTAGATCAATTTTTGGATTGTTTAAAAAAGAAATACTTATCTCTTGCTTTATTTCTTGCTTCTTATTCTGAGCTGTAGGAGATTCGATGTTTTTACAGGGAAGGACATGATCAAGAATAGCGAAAAGCGTAGTAATTGTGCTATATTTATATTCTTCTTTGCACCTGTGAGTATAAGCGTTGCAACTTAATTTCAATCTTAAATATAACTTAACTTTTGGAAGCTTTTTTATAACATGTTTTCTAATTTGTGTTTGTTATAGTTAATTATGTTTCGCAGAAAGTGAAACGAATTTTGAAAGTAATGGATATCTGAATTTCCGAAGCAACTAGTGCCAACTACTCTAATCTTTTAAACTGCCTTTTATCAAAAGTTCTCTGTTATTTATTTGTATGTATCAATAACGATATTATTTGATGTTTAAAAAAATTAAGTAGACATGGCTACTATTCATTTCAAATCTTTTTGATAACAATGGTTTATTTACCTAAGTGCAGTCGAAATGCAGTCATTCAAAATTGCAACGTTAATATTAATTAATCATGACTGATAACGAACGACTTGAGTCTTGACCAAATAGATAAGATGTAAAAAATTAAAAAGGATGACTTCGACCATTTCCTCTCGCATAGATAGGATATTAGGACAGTTTTATTTTGGCAGTTGCAGTGTTTGAATGTTACAGTGACTGAGTAGGCCCTAGTGAAAGTAATAGCAAAATGGTTGTGACTTATGCTATGTATATGCCTATTATAATGGTTATGCTATGGTTATGCTATGCTAAAGATTGTCCATTTCAACTGCATTACAATTGGTTACATACATGCGCAACAGTCGGCCAAGTCGGCCGACCGATTTGGCAGGGCTGCCAACCAAGGAAGTTGCAAAATTCCCACCCGAAAAATAACAAAGTTGTAGTACTAAGTAGCTGACGAGGCCTTTTGGCTTGATAAGACAGTTATAGTTACTCCTGCCGTTTACCCAAAAATTGCGTTAATTTTGCTATAGGGTTTTTTTATGTAAGTTGCTTTTTTGGCCAAAAACTACATTGCATTTTTGTTAAAACAAAGTCGCATGGCCGACCGAATTTTGGAGGTTGCGCATGTATGACTGATTATTTTATGGTCAATGCCAGTTAGCCAGTGATAGTGATAGGCTATAATATATATACTAACTGATTAAAAAATTAGGGGCCTAGTGATTGCTAATAGCAGGCACTATTTTTACTTTGACATTTAGACTGATTTAGTGCAATTAGACCTAGTGCTACTAATTTTGAAATATGTTAAATTAATAAATATATTTAATATAAACAACAATTTCATATGGATTCTTTTGTTTTTGCACATTTTTTACCTTATACATTTTAAGTAAATAAACTAATAATGCCATTGGCAGCTATCTTAATTCACTTTTTTAAAGACAACTTTGGGTAAATAACAAATAGTATCAGTATTCACATTAGGACTGACACATCCAATAGAATATTAGGCAATACTAAATTGTAGATTTGGTTTTAATTTTAAGTATTAGGCCTATTCATTATTATAGACATCAACAATATTAGTGTCAAACTAAGACATAGACATGACAAAAGAAGTAGGCCTACAAGTTAATAAATAAAATTAAATAAATCAACAACTTTTTGCCAATGAATTAGAAACAGTAAAAAACTTTTAAAAGTCAATGATAAAAACAATATTAAGTGTTGATAATAAAAACCAAAAGATGAATTTTAATTTTTTTTGCATTTCTATGAAAATTAGAAATATATTTATATAATAGTTAATTTACTACTTAAATAGAGTCTTATTAATTGCTATTAACCATCTAGTTTTGTAGCAAAAAAGAATTTAGCATAATTAGTGATTTTCAAAAAAGATTAGTGGCACTTTTGCTATTTTGATAATGTACATACTATTTTTAATATAGTAGATTCCTAAAAGACTATAGTATTTTAGGTTGATTTGAATTTAATTCTTTTAAAAATATAAGACAATAAATTATTTCTGTATACATAATTTTTATAAAAGACAATACATTTTTAAAAGAACAATAGAACAATAAACAATGGACAATTTTTTATTGCCCTGACAGAAAATAAAATGAATAGAATCTTAATTAATATGCTTCAGTTTGATATACATATATGCGTAACCTTGGGAATCACTCAGCCATTTCTATTGGCAACACACACATATAAGTTGCTATTGGCTGAGAGTAGTCTGTCTAATAGCAACTTACATGTGTGTGTTGCCAATAGAAACGGCCAGGTGAATCCCTAGGTTGCGCCCAAGCATGTTGATATACAATTTGTAAAAAATATTTTTATAAAAGTTAAAATGTTAAGATTGTCCATTGTTTATAGATTATCCATGTATAGAGATTATAGCCTAGTGGTTAGTGAGTTAGACTTATAACTAATAGGTTAGAAGTTTATTTCTCAACTCACTTGGAAAAATTTATGTCCTTAAACAAGGAATTCACTTAACTCTGCATTGCTCAGTCCACCTAGCTAGAAATTGGATACCAGAATTAGCTGGGGTAATTGAGGGTATATATGGTGACTCCCTAGTCCTTGGACTAAACAGCTGTATATAACCTTTATATGTGCTACAAAATAGCTGTTGCCAAGTAGTTGGTTGTGTATCTGCCTATTATGGCAAGTATAACCCATTGTTACCTGGATTCTGTAATATTACTATATTATATCATTTATATTATATCACTATGACAATATAGTACATTATCAAATTTGAACAGAAAGTTTAGTTTAATATTATGAAAAACCAGATCATATATGCAAAATGTAACTAAAACTGGATAAATTGGTATGTTAGATAGAAGATATAAACTAACAAGGCAATTATATTTAAAATGAATTGCTAACATTTATTTTGGTATAGTGTTTCGCCGTAAGGAGGGTCCATGTACCATAGCTATAGCCATAAGCAAAACTACAGCTTATTCCTATTCTCTGTATTCCGTAGCCATAGGGACCCCAATATTACCATATTCCCATAGTTCCCGTAGCCATAGCCATAGTTTTATCAAAAAGTCTAGAAAACAAAATATTTTAAATCAAGAAGATAACCTAGTGCTTAAAAAACTGCAAATTAAGTTAGAAAATAAAATAAACACTCGATTGCCTTTGTAAGATTATATTTTGTCTTTTTTTCAGAGCAACAATATTTAATCATTACTGAAAGTACTAATGCTGAACTTTTCCTATTAATAAAAATGAGAGTTTGCTAGTGTTTTATTGTACTTTTTTAGGTATATTTTATAAGTTTCTAGGTTGATAATACAGTTTACTAAAAGTATCTTTGTTTTACTCTACCTGTTACAAATATTTTTTTCAATTTTTTAACATTAATAACTACGGCTATGGGAATCTATGGAATGTGACAGCAACTACCACATTTCCATAGTCGTAGCCATGAGAGCAGCTACCTACCGTAGGCATATCTGTAGCTGCCGTAGGCACCTATTTTACCGTATTTGCCGTAGAATCCTGTAGCCATAGTTACGGCTACGATGGAACACTATTTAGGTACATATATCGAATTATGCTACAAATAATTTGAAATCATATTCATAGATTCCATTTTAAATATTTTATATTAGCTAAGCATTCTGCAAAATTGAAAATTCAGCCTTCAGCCAGGACCAAGTGTGCATGGGTAAATTCAAGCCGCGCTGCTTCTTCGATGTGGCCCTGCCAGGCGAAGATGGCGGTAGGTTTTCATAGGCGTTTTTGAGACTCTGGCTAAAAAAACAATGCTGTCTAGTGTCTAAATAACACGTTAATCCACCACCTAAAACAGTTCACAGGATAATTTTCGAGTTATTCAACAACGTTGTTCCACTGACCTGCGAAAATTTCCGTCACCTCTGTTTAGGTAAATATAAATAATATTCCTCTGCAACATTGCGCTACTCTTAGTAGTACACGTTAAATATGAAGAATATATCCTCAATGCACAACAGGTGACAAAGTGTCTAGCGAGAATCCAGGCCAGTCGCTGCACTATAAGGACTCAATTTTTCATCGGGTTATTAAAGGCTTTATGATTCAGGGCGGCGATATTACAAAACGCGATGGCACTGGCGGAGAGAGCATCTATGGCGGCCGCTTTAAAGGTTAGGGTTTGTGTGCTTTACTTCAACTGCTCTGCCCCTCCCCTCATGCCCTCCCCTGCCCTCATGCCCGCCCTCCCCTGCCCTCCTGCCCTCTCCTGTCCTCCCCCGCACTCCTACCCTCCCATGCCCTCCTGCCCTCCTGCCCTCCCCTGCCCTCCCCCGCAATACTACCCTCCCATGCCCTCCTGTCCTCTCCCTGCCTTCCTGGCCCTCCCCTATCCTCCTGCCCTCCCTTGCCTCCTGCCCTCCTGCCCTCCCCTGCCCTAATGTCCTCCCTTTGCCCTCCCCCCGCCTACCCCTCTGCCCTCCCCTGCCCTCCCCGCAATACTACCCTCCCATGCCCTCCTGTCCTCTCCCTGCCTTCCCCCCGCCTTCCCCTCTGCCCTCCCCTGCCCTCTCCTGCCCTCCCCCGCAATACTACCCTCCCATGCCCTCCCCTGCCCTAATGTCCTCCCTTTGCCCTCCCCCCGCTCTCCTTTGCCCTCCCTTGTCCTCCTGCCCTCCCTTGTCCTCCTGCCCTCCCTTGCCCTCCTGCCCGCCCCTGCCCTCCTGCCCTCCCCTGCCCTAATGTCCTCCCTTTGCCCTCCCCCCGCCTTCCCCTCTGCCCTCCCCTGCCCTCCCGAGCTCAAATTTCAAATTCTTGTACCTCATTCTCTTATTTTATCTTAGTTTAACTAAATTCTCTTATGCAACATTTGTTTTAGACGAGAACTTCGATTTGAAGCACGATCGACCGTTTTTACTCTCAATGGCCAACAAAGGCAGAGATGCGAATGGGTCTCAGTTTTTTATGTAAGTCGTAATTTTATTCCGCAATATATTCTATAATAATTTCTGGTTTAATGTCTTATTAAGGCATACTTGGCATTTTATTTATTTCCACAACAGCACCACCACGCCTGCTAGCCATCTGGACAACAAGCACGTAGTATTCGGCCAAGTTCTAGACGGTCAAGACGTTGTTAAACGCATCGAGAATCAACCTGTCAACGATGAAAAGCGTCCAGTGAATGACATTACCATTGTCAATTGCGGCGAATTAGTTCCCGGTACGTGTTTTCGATATTTTATGCGTACTTTTCTATTGAATTGTTCTATTTTTTACTTTTGTCAGTAGTGTAATCAGCAAATTTACGCTATTTTTACAGTGCGAAAGAAAAAACCGACTTCCGATGAGGCGGACGCGAGCACCGGAGCCGGGGTTGATGCCTCTGATGGCGCTGACGGCGAGACCACGTCGAAAAAGAAAGCTAAGAAGGCTAAGAAAGAAAAGAAAAAGAAGGAGAAGAAAGAGAAGAAAAGCAAAAAAGATAAAAAGAATGAGAAAGATGCTGAAGATGGAGACAGAGAAGATGGAGAGTAAGTATTGTCTTTTATTATGCACCTTAGAATCGCCTCAGTAAGCTACCTGAGATTCGCCCCTTTAGCCTACCCAAGAATCGCCCCTTTAGCCTATCTGAGAATCGCCTTACTAGCCTATCTGAGAATCGCCTTAGTAGGCTACCTGAGAATCGCCTTAGTAGGCTGCCTGAGAATCGCCCCTTTAGTCTACCTGAGAATCGCCCCTTTAGCCTACCTGAGAATCGCCCCTTTAGCCTGCCTGAGAATCGCCCCTTTAGCCTACCTGAGATTCACCCCTTTAGCCTACCTGAGAATCGCCCCCTTAGCCTACCTGAGATTCGCCCCTTTAGCCTACCTGAGAATCGCCCCTTTAGCCTACGTAAGAATCGCCCCTTTAGCCTACCTGAGAATCACCCCCTTAGCCTACCTGAGAATCGCCCCTTTAGCCTACCTGAGAATCACCCCCTTAGCCTACCTGAGAATCGTACTTTAAGCCTACCTGAGAATCGCCCCTTAAGCCTACCTGAGATTCGCCCCTTTAGCCTACCTTAGATTCGCCCCTTTAGCCTACCTGAGATTCGCCCCTTTAGCCTACCTTACGATTAAACACAAGTTTCAATGACCCTGTTGTCAACCGCTGCAGGCTAGCAGACGACGAGCCGCTGTGCAGCGTTCGACCAGACGAGATACCGCCATCGCCGAAGAGAAAATTTTTAAGCCGCTATACCGGGCCGCCTAGGGAGAATGCGTCAGCAACTAGACGGTATGGTTATATGTTTATATGCCGATATGTATCGAAAAATGGAACTCTTATAAACTCTTTTATTAGATTCCTAATACTACCAAATACGCCTATATGTATCGATAAAAACTTTATTCTCATTGACATTTTGCAGAGTGCGTAGAAATGAATCCCCTGAGCTTAATTACTCTGGTAATCAACGGCGAAGTTTTGCTCGCAACGACGCCAGCGGACTTAAGGTCAAAGGTCGAGGCAATTTGGTGAGTTTTTTTCTGTTCAATTTGGTTCAGTTCATCGGCCTCATCTACTTCTAATCTCTAGTGTCAACTCCTGTCTTCATACCTGTCTCACTATCAGACACCTGTCCATTGTCCTCAGGCACCTTTCCTCAGACACCTGTCCTCAGGCACCTGTCTCACTACTAGCCCGTGTTCTCAGGCACCTTTCCTCAAACACCTGTCCTCAGGCACCTGTCTCACTACTAGCCCGTGTTCTCAGACCTCTGTCCTCGGACACCTTTTCTCAGGCACCTGTCCACAAGCACCTGTCCTCAGGCACCTGTCCTCAGGCACCTGTCCTCAGGCACCTGTCTCACTACCAGCCCGTGTTCTCAAACACCTGTCCTCAGGCCACTGTCCTCAAACACCTGTCTCACTAAGAGCCCGTGTTCTCTGACACCTGTTCTCAAACACCTGTCCTCAAGCACATTTTCTCAAACACCTGTCCTCAGGCACCTGTCTCACTACGAGCCCGTATTCTCAGACACTTGTTCTCAAACACCTGTCCTCAAGCACATTTTCTCAAACACCTGTCCTCAGGCACCTGTCTCACTACGAGCCCGTGTTCTCAGACACCTGTTCTCAAACACCTGTCCTCAAGCACATTTTCTCAAACACCTGTCCTCAGGCACCTGTCTCACTACGATCCCGTGTTCTCAGACACCTGTTCTCAAACACTTGTCCTCAAGCACATTTTCTCAAACATCTGTCCTCAGGCACCTGTCTCACTACCAGCCCGTGTTCTCAGGCACCTGTCCTCAGGCACCCTACGCCACCAACCGTTGCTCCCTACCCACCCACTCCTATCACCATCGCAGCGCTACCGCGGCCAGTCTCAGTCCGCCTCTTCCGGCGACGACACGCCGCCGCACTGGAAAGCGGCTTCTCGCGGCCTGAAAAAGATGACGGACGACGATTGGCGTCAGTATCAGCGCAATCGGGACTCGGGAGCTGCTGCCGCCGCTTTGGGGCCAAAGTGAGCAGCTAATTGAGTATTGCCTGGGTGGTGGACACCTCAGTATGGCTCTTGTCCGGGTGGACACCTCAGTATGGCTCTTGTCTGGGTGGACAACTCAGTATGGCTCTTGTCTGGGTGGACACCTCAGTATGGCTCTTGTCCGGGTGGACACCTCAGTATGGCTCTTGTCTGGTTGATGGACAGACACCTCAGTATGGCTTAAAGTGCTCAGACACCTCAGTATGGCTTAAAGTGCTCAGACACCTCAGCATGGCACACAGAGTGCTCAGACACCTCAGCATGGCACACAGAGTGCTCAGACACCTCAGCATGGCTCACAGAGTGCTCAGACACCTCAGCATGGCTCACAGAGTGCTCAGACACCTCAGCATGGCTCACAGAGTGCTCAGACACCTCAGCATGGCACACAGAGTGCTCAGACACCTCAGCATGGCTCACAGAGTGCTCAGACACCTCAGCATGGCTCACAGAGTGCTCAGACACCTCAGCATGGCTCACAGAGTGCTCAGACACCTCAGCATGGCTCACAGAGTGCTTAGACACCTCAGCATGGCTCACAGAGTGCTCAGACACTTCAGCATGGCTCACAGAGTGCTCAGACACCTCAGAATGGCTCACAGAGTGCTCAGACACCTCAGTATGGTTTAAAGTGCTCAAACATCTCACAGTGGTGTGGACTATTAGTTGTTTTGATGAAAAGTCACTGTTAATTTAAAATTCCTAATGCATAGTATATATTTATTTAAAATTTCAGAAAAACGTTTGTACGATCTGGAGAGGAAGGTCAAAAGTAAGTAAAATTTAAATCGCATCTTTAGTAACTTTATTATTTATTAAGTTATATAATACTGCTTAAGTTTTTAATTTTATATCAATTTTTATCAAATTCAGACGAGATCAGAAACCCGCGGACAAGTCCAAGAGTGACGCCAATTATAACGGTCAATCTGAGGACGATTCGCAGTCGAAGCGTCGGCCATCCGGATCGGTCGACCGAAGCCTGGACTCGGACGATGAGCCTCAGATTGAACTGCTTGGCGACGATCAGAATTATGATTCCGATATTTTGGAGATTCTGGCTCCCGCGGGATCGAAGCGAAGGTAAAGGGGGGGGTGGATATTGAAATCTACAGCAAGATTTCAAGCTCATCAAATGAGTCTGTCACTCTTCCTGGTTCTCTCAAACGAGTCTGTCACTCTTCCAGATTCTTTCAAACGAATCTGTCACTATTTCAGATTCTCTCAAACGAGTCTGTCACTCTTTCAGATTCTCTCAAACGAATCTGTCACTCTTCCAGATTCTCTCAAACGAGTCTGTTACTCTTCCAGATTTTCTCAAACGAGTCTGTCACTCTTCCAGATTCTATCAAACGAGTCTGTCACTCTTTCAGATTCTCTCAAACGAATCTGTCACTCTTCCAGATTCTCTCAAACGAGTCTGTTACTCTTCCAGATTTTCTCAAACGAGTCTGTCACTCTTCCAGATTCTATCAAACGAGTCTGTCACTCTTCCAGATTCTCTCAAACGAGTCTGTCACTCTTCCAGATTTTCTCAAACGAGTCTGTCACTCTTTCATATTCTCTCAAACGAGTCTGTCACTCTTTCATATTCTCTCCAACGAGTCTGTCACTCTTCTAAATTATTTCAATTGAGTCTGTCACTCTCCTAGATTTTCTAAACAAGCCTATCACTCAGTTTTTCTTAAATGTCACTCTTCTAGATTCTCTCAAAAGAATCTGTCACTCTTTCGGATTTTTAAACCGGGTCTTTCACACCAAATTCTCAACTGAGCTTGTCACCCATAGATTTTTTCAAACGAGTCTATCAATCTTGTGAAACGAGCCTGTCACTACTCTTAGGTTCTGACTGACTATAATTCTGCCACTATCACATATGCTCATACTCGTGTTCGATTCTCGATTCGTTGCAGAGATCGCGATCTTGGGTTAACCGACGGCGAGCCACCAACGCCATCAAAGACTGCCTCGGCGGCCAAGGACGTCGAGGGCGACACGCAGCAAGCGGAAGAAAGGCCTCTTAAACCGGCTGCGCCTGCTGGTTCGTCGCCTCCGCCGGCAAAACGACAGCGTCGACGTAGCGGCAGCGGCGTCGACCGTCGATTGTCTAGTCGGGACAGAGCAGCACCTCAGGAGCCGGAGGAGCGGCGTCGGGTTATTCGACGAACTAGAAGAGAATTATCGCCCGATATTGATCGCGACGGTGCTGACCGATCGACTGGTGCTAGTAGACGAATTCGTCGCTCGTCGCCTTCGGAGCGCCGGCTTGTGTCGCTAGAACGACGGAATAATAATGAGTCGAGGTCGCCTGATGCCAATAACGAGCGACGCGTCATTAAATCGCGGATTGAGCAGCGCAGCAGATCGCCAGAAGATGAGATCAGACCGTCGCCAGGGTCCAGTAGCGGTAGAAAGTCTCCAATAGAGCATCGATATGTTGCTGTTGGCGAGCGTCAGATGTCGCCATTTGAGAAGCTGAAATCATCGATTGAACGACGCGCATTACCGGTTAATCGACGCACATCACCGGTTAATCGGCGCACATCACCAGTTAATCGACGCACATCACCGGTTAATCGGCGCACATCACCGGTTAATCGACGCACATCACCGGTTAATCGGCGCACATCACCGGTTAATCGACGCACATCACCGGTTAATCGGCACACATCACCGGTTAATCGACGCACATCACCGGTTAATCGACGCACATCACCGGTTAATCGGCGCACATCACCGGTTAATCGACGCGAATCACCGGTTAATCGGCGCACATCACCGGTTAATCGACGCAAATCACCGGTTGATAGACGCACGTCACCGGTTGCTCAAAATAGGTCACCGGTTCCGCAAATCAAATCAATGGTTGAGAGACGCAAATCGCCTTTTGAAAGGCAAAAATCTTCTTTTCCGCGTCGCAAATCACCGGTTAATCGCAGCAAATCACCGGTTCAGCGTCGTAATCGCAGCAAATCACCGGTTCAGCGTCGCAAATCACCGGTTGATCGCAGCAAATCACCGGTTCAGCGTCGCAAATCACCGGTTGATCGCAGCAAATCACCGGTTCAGCGTCGCAAATCACCGGTTCAGCGTCGCAAATCACCGGTTCAGCGTCGCAAATCATCGGTTAATCGCAGCAAATCACCGGTTCAGCGTCGCAAATCACCGGTTGATCGCAGCAAATCACCGGTTCAGCGTCGTAATCGCAGCAAATCACCGGTTCAGCGTCGCAAATCACCGGTTGATCGCAGCAAATCACCGGTTCAGCGTCGCAAATCACCGGTTGATCGCAGCAAATCACCGGTTCAGCGTCGCAAATCACCGGTTCAGCGTCGCAAATCACCGGTTCAGCGTCGCAAATCATCGGTTAATCGCAGCAAATCACCGGTTCAGCGTCGCAAATCACCGGTTGATCGCAGCAAATCACCGGTTCAGCGTCTTAATCGCAGCAAATCACCGGTTCAGCGTCGTAATCGCAGCAAATCACCGGTTCAGCGTCGCAAATCACCGGTTGATCGCAGCAAATCACCGGTTCAGCGTCGCAAATCACCGGTTCAGCGTCGCAAATCACCGGTTCAGCGTCGCAAATCATCGGTTAATCGCAGCAAATCACCGGTTCAGCGTCGCAAATCATCGGTTAATCGCAGCAAATCACCGGTTCAGCGTCGCAAATCACCGGTTGATCGCAGCAAATCACCGGTTCAGCGTCGTAATCGCAGCAAATCACCGGTTCAGCGTCTTAATCGCAGCAAATCACCGGTTCAGCGTCGTAATCGCAGCAAATCACCGGTTCAGCGTCGCAAATCACCGGTTGATCGCAGCAAATCACCGGTTCAGCGTCGCAAATCACCGGTTGATCGCAGCAAATCACCGGTTCAGCGTCGCAAATCACCGGTTGATCGCAGCAAATCACCGGTTCAGCGTCGCAAATCGCCGGTTAATCGCAGCAAATCACCGGTTAATCGCAGCAAATCACCGGTTCAGCGTCGTAAATCACCGGTTGGTCATCGATCCCGTTCACCCTCTGATCGAGGCAAACGGTCCCTTGAGCGCCAAAAATCGCCCGAATTTCGTCCCAACAGAATTCCCGCTTATCGTCGAAACTCTCCAGCAACAACTCGTCGACAGCGATCGCCCGTTGACCGTCGAAGGTCGCCCGTTGACCGTCGAAGGTCGCCCGTTGACCGTCGAAGGTCGCCCGTTGACCGTCGAAGGTCGCCCGTTGACCGTCGAAGGTCGCCTGTTGACCGTCGAAGGTCGCCCGTTGACCGTCGAAGGTCGCCTGTTGACCGTCGAAGGTCGCCCGTTGACCGTCGAAGGTCGCCTGTTGACCGTCGAAGGTCGCCCGTTGACCGTCGAAGGTCGCCTGTTGACCGTCGAAGGTCGCCTGTTGACCGTCGAAGATCGCCCGTTGACCGTCGAAGGTCGCCAGTCGATCGTCGAAGGTCGCCGATTAATCGTCGCAAGTCTTTGTCGCCAATTTCGCGCGATAGAAATCGACAAAAGCCGGCTAACAAATCAACGACGGCGCAGGAAAAGCAAAAGCGGCGCAGGTCGGCATCTTCTTCAAGCTCTTCGTCAGCCTCGTCTTCGGCTTCTTCCTCAGCAAAGAAAGACGACAGCAAGGCAAAGCCGAATGCTACTATGAAGAAATCAGTGCCAGACAGGTACAGCGATCGGCGCAGGAAGGCTTCTTCATCTTCGTCGGGATCCTCGTCTGGCCGTTCTTCATCATCTGACTCTTCGTCATCCTCAGCATCATCTTCGTCAACCTCTTCGACGAATAGTTCTTCATCCGGCAGCAGCAGTTCGTCAACGTCGTCTGAAGCGAAACGACGCGCCGAACGTTTTCGGCACGGTCGGCAGCAGCAGAAGAGCGCCGGCGCCGGCGGTGGCGCCAAAACTGGCGCCTGGTTGAAACAGGGAGTTAATGGTAGCGGCGATAATACTACTAATAAAACTGCCACTAATAACACTAACAGTTCGAAGATTGATTGAGACAAGAGGCTAAGAAGCGGAACATTTAATAAGTTATATATTAATAGTAATTTTCGAGAAGTTTGAAAATGCATTTTTTCTCTTCATGGAGTGGCTATTCCTGGCTATGCTTCTGGCACTGAACTGGGCTGCGTGTGTTCATCTCTCACTGACCAGCGACAAACCTAATCTATAGTGTTTATATAGTTGTATTCACTAGCTAAGTGTGCGTCTCGTGTACCTAACTAATTAGAGTTTGAGCACACCTTTCAATCTATTTTAGTTTTGTCTCAACTTTTGCCGGTGTGTCCAATGCTTTTACTTAATTGGCTTTAAGTTTTACGCGATGCTCTATGCTAATGCTTTAATATGGGCTTAGCATTCCTAACGTTAATTTGTTTGTCTGTCTGTCTGTCTGTCTGACTGACTGACTGACTGTCTGTGTCTGTCTGTCTGTCTGTCCGGCTGTCTGTCTGTCCGACTGTCTGTGTGTCTTAGTGTCTGTCTGTCTGTCTGTCTGTCTGTCTGTCTGTCTGCTTGTGTCTGTCTGTCTGTCTGCTTGTGTCTGTCTGTCTGTCTGTCTGTCTGTCCGACTGTCTGTGTGTCTTAGTGTCTGTCTGTCTGTCTGTCTGTCTGTCTGTCTGTCTGTCTGTCTGTCTGCTTGTGTCTGTCTGTCTGTCTGCTTGTGTCTGTCTGTCTGTCTGTCTGTCTGTCTGTCTGTCTGTCTGTCCGACTGTCTGTGTGTCTTAGTGTCTGTCTGTCTGTCTGTCTGTCTGTCTGTCCGACTGTCTGTGTGTCTTAGTGTCTGTCTGTCTGTCTGTCTGTCTGTCTGTCTGCTTGTGTCTGTCTGTCTGTCTGTCTGTCTGTCTGCTTGTGTCTGTCTGTCTGTCTGTCTGTCTGTCTGTCCGACTGTCTGTGTGTCTTAGTGTCTGTCTGTCTGTCTGTCTGTCTGTCTGTCTGTTTGTCTGTCTGTCCGACTGTCTGTGTGTCTTAGTGTCTGTCTGTCTGTCTGTCTGTCTGTCTGTCTGTTTGTCTGTCTGTCCGACTGTCTGTGTGTCTTAGTGTTTGTCTGGCTGTCTGTCTGTCTGGCTGTCTGTCTGTCCGACTGTCTTAGTGTGCGGCTGTCTGTCTGACTGTCTGTATAATCCTATCGTTTTGTTATTCTGTATTGTTTTCTTTCAAAAGGAAAAGTGCTGCTTATACCATAGTTAGCTAGTATATTCTGACTGAATAAAAGTACAGTTGGAAAAGCATACTACACTTCCCCCATATTGCTAAGCTATTTGCCTTAATTTTTCATTGTTCTAAATTCGACTTCATAGTCATTGTATCTGTCTTGGCCCCTGTAAGTGCAGTGTATTGTATCTAACACTGGTTTGTATCGCAGTTTGTTAATAACTGAATGTTTTTTTTCAACTTTATCAAACAATAAATAACATTTAGTACGTTTAAAAAAGTTTGATACAAAAATTATTCTGGAAATCATTTGTGATTGCGCGATCCAGTGAATGTTGGTTTGATAAAAAATTAAATTAATAATTTGTTGTCAGTGTCCACCTAGATTGTAGGGTGTCACTTTTATAAAATACGTGTTTCTTTGTTTTAAGATTTTGTCAATTCACACTACTTTGATTAGTCAGTAGCTTGAACGATTCTAGCAATTATAATTTATATTATGCTGTCAATGAAGCTTAACTATGCATTGTTGCTTTTTGTATTTTATGCCGTAAGAATCTCGGTAAAGTTTATTCTAAACTAGCAGTGCTACTATAAGTAGCCAGATGTTGTCTGACACCGCTGCAAATGCAGTGGTGCCAGAATTTGACCAACAACAGCTGTTCCGACCAGAGAACTACTACATCGCCGCTTTGGAAGAAATTGCATTGGCTGGCGGCTCCCACGGACTGAGTTTAGATTGCCTCTGGTCCAGACTTTTGACTCGATTCAACTCGAGACAGTTGCAGAAGCAAACTTCTCAACTGGAAGCAAATGTTCGAAATTTTATTCTGACTGCCATTGCCAGGTAACTTGACTATAGGCTTGATTTTGGATGAATAATTAAATTACGAGCGTATACGGATTACAGATTTGTAAATTAGGATTACGAGCTACAGATTTGTGAATAGGGATTAGAGATTTGTGAATAGGAACAGATTTGTGTATAGGGATTACAGATTTGTGAATAGGGACTACAGATTTGTGAATAGGAATTACACATTTGTGAATAGGGATTACAGATTTGTGAATAGGGACTACAGATTTGTGAATAGGAATTACAGATTTGTGTATAGGGATTACAGATTTGTGAATAGGGACTACAGATTTGTGAATAGGGATTGCAGATTTGTGAATAGGAATTACACATTTGTGAATAGGGATTACAGATTTGTGAATAGGGACTACAGATTTGTGAATAGGGATTACAGATTTGTGAATAGGAATTACAGATTTGTGTATAGGGATTACAGATTTGTGAATAGGGACTACAGATTTGTGAATAGGAATTACACATTTGTGAATAGGGATTACAGATTTGTGAATAGGGACTACAGATTTGTGAATAGGAATTACAGATTTGTGTATAGGGATTACAGATTTGTGAATAGGGACTACAGATTTGTGAATAGGGATTGCAGATTTGTGAATAGGAATTACACATTTGTGAATAGGGATTACAGATTTGTGAATAGGGACTACAGATTTGTGAATAGGGATTACAGATTTGTGAATAGGAATTACACATTTGTGAATAGGGATTACAGATTTGTGAATAGGGACTACAGATTTGTGAATAGGAATTACAGATTTGTGTATAGGGATTACAGATTTGTGAATAGGGACTACAGATTTGTGAATAGGGATTGCAGATTTGTGAATAGGAATTACACATTTGTGAATAGGGATTACAGATTTGTGAATAGGGACTACAGATTTGTGAATAGGGATTACAGATTTGTGAATAGGAATTACACATTTGTGAATAGGGATTACAGATTTGTGAATAGGTATTACAGATTTGTGAATAGGAATTACACATTTGTGAATAGGGACTACAGATTTGTGAATAGGGATTGCAGATTTGTGAATAGGAATTACACATTTGTGAATAGGGACTACAGATTTGTGAATAGGGATTACAGATTTGTGAATAGGGACTACAGATTTGTGAATAGGGATTACAGATTTGTGAATAGGGATTACAGATTTGTGAATAGGAATTACAGATTTGTGAATAGGGACTACAGATTTGTGAATAGGGACTACAGATTTGTGAATAGGGACTACATATTTGTGAATAGGGATTACAGATTTGTGAATAGTGTTTAGCCACATCTGGTTAATGAAGGGATGTAAAAGAACCAATGACACAGCCTCGCAATAAATGACTATCCGCATCACAGAGCGCCATCGAGCGAACTCGCCGCCTATCAGCTGAGCGACTCAACCAGCCAAAAATCCAGAACTGCAATACCTTTAGCTAGCCTGCTGCGTATTGAGGACAATGCAAGTTTATCTGCTAGCAATATTGTACTGGTCGCTGGCGAATCGGTTCGCCGCCGACAATTTAGCGTCCTTGGCAACGAGGTCAATTCCGACTGTTGGTCGGTATTGGAATTGGCTGGGGCTGCTGGGCACACTGGGGTGCCAGTTAGACAAGTGGCTGCAACTGCTGAGTTGAGCAGCAGTCCTGATGCAGTCATTGATCGGCTGGTCCGTCTTGGCTTGCTAATCACTCGGAATTGCTGCGCTCAGACTACTGCTAGTAGTGCAGCGGAGCCGCTGTCTGATAGGCGATTCTGGCTGACTAAGTTTGCGCCTTCGAATACTACTGCCTCTGTTGCAGCGGCTGCGGCTGGCAGAGGCACTGACAGCACTGCGGGTGAGTGGGGACACCCTTCTAACCTGATCCTCAGCTGCTGGGCCAGCCTCCCAGATCCTCAGTTGCTGGGCCAGCCTCCCAGATCCTTAGTTGCTGGGCCAGCCTCCCAGATCCTCAGTTGCTGGGCCAGCCTCCCAGATCCTCAGTTGCTGGGCCAGCCTCCCAGATCCTTAGTTGCTGGGTCAGCCTCCCAGATGCTCAGTTGCTGGGCCAGCCTCCCAGATCCTTAGTTGCTGGGTCAGCCTCCCAGATGCTCAGTTGCTGGGCCAGCCTCCCAGATCCTTAGTTGCTGGGTCAGCCTCCCAGATGCTCAGTTGCTGGGCCAGCCTCCCAGATGCTCAGTTGCTGGTCCAGCCTCCCAGATCCTCGGTTGCTGGGCCAGCCTTTCAGAGTATCAGTTGCTGGGCCAGCCTCCCAGATCCTTAGTTGCTGGGCCAGCCTCCCAGATCCTTAGTTTCTGGGCCAGCCTCCCAGATCCTCAGTTGCTGGGCCAGCCTCCCAGATCCTCAGTTGCTGGGCCAGCCTCCCAGATCCTTAGTTTCTGGGCCAGCCTCCCAGATCCTCAGTGTCCCCCCCCCCATCCCGCAGCAGTCGGCGCCATCGAGAGTCAAACCGGTGGCCGTAAGCTGCGCCTGCTAGACGAATCGCTGCCCCTTCGCAGTCAGCTATTGGCTGGCCTCTCTGACAAATCAGCGTGCTCCGCTAAAGAGATACAGGACAGCTTAGCATTTGGCTGCCATTCGTTAGCGGAAACTCGGTCTAACTTGGCCTGGCTGTGCAAGCGGCATCTTTGCTCGGTGGAGTCTGTTGACTAGTAATGCTTCTTAAAAGTTTTCTGTTGTGTTTTATAATGGGGGCTGTTTTTTATCCATAGAGTAAAATGGGTTGTCCGTAGGTATAAGTATAAATGACATTATGTATTTATTTAGAGGTGATAATTAACTGACTAGAATGATGCATTTCACAAGAAAACATTGGTTCAAGTTCAAGAATGAAGTTTAAAAAATGTTTTTAAAATGGCACATTATAGTTTAAATAAGGCCACTTTGATTTTTAAAAATGGCACATGGGTTCGAAGAAATGGCACATGGGTTTAAAGAAATGACATTTGGGTTTGAAGAAATGGCACATGGGTTTGAAGAAATGGCATATGGGTTCGAAGAAATGGCACATGGGTTTGAAGAAATGGCACATGGGTTTGAGGAAATGGCATTTGGTTTTGAAGAAATGGCATTTGGGTTTAAAGAAATGGCACATGGGTTTGAAGAAATGGCACATGGGTTTGAAGAAATGACATTTGGGTTTGAAGAAATGACATTTGGGTTTAAAGAAATGGCACATGGGTTTGAAGAAATGGCACATGGGTTTGAGGAAATGGCACATGGGTTTGAAGAAATGGCACATGGGTTTAATAACTTATGAATAAGACTAAACTAACACTTATCTTGAATCAATAATTAATCCATTAATAACTGTTCCAGCTACCGCGCGATTTCTCTGCAATCAGCATACAAAGCTGCCAGCTCCCCTGCCTCAGCCTCAGCCGCCACCGCCCCATCATCCAATGTCGACATAGATCTTGACATTGAACCGCAGTCAGAATTCAAACGGCCATTGGCACCACCTCCGCTGTCAAAGCAGAGACACAAGCAGCCGAGTGTCAGTTCGCTTCATCCCAGCTTCAGTCATCAGCGAGTTTATCGACACTTTGTCAAGCACAAAATCTGTCCAATAACCGAATTAAACGATCTGGCTAAGCAGCTGGACTCGAGGAATGGCTCGTCGAAGAAAGCCAATCAATATGACACCTTGCCGAAGGCGCTGGTTAAGAGTTTGGATTGGCTGACCTTGCATGGGCGGTTGAAGTTAGTAACGGTTAGAATGCCTGTAGCTGAGCTTGCTGCTAATGCAGGCCGGCTCACTGCTCCTGCTCAACTGAATGAGTCGAATAAGCCAGATGTAAGTAGTTATTAACTAAAGACGGTCTATTATCTAATAATTAACAATAAGTGGTGAAACGAGATGCGTGTGATTTAGATCACGGTTAGAGAAGAGATTGGGAAATATGAGAGTTGAGGAGAGATCAGATGAGATGAGATATGAGGAGAGATCAGATGTGGAAAGAGATGAGATGTGAGGAGAGATAAGATGTAATGAGAGATGAGATGTGGGTAGAGGGATGTGGGGAAACATAAGATGTGAGGAAAGATGAGATGTAGAATGAGATGACATGTGGGAATAGATGAGATGTGAAAAGAGGTGAGAGATGTAAGGAGAGATTAGATGTGAGGAGAGATGAGATGTGAGGAGAGATATGTTGGGAAACATAAGATGTAAGGAAAGATGAGATGGAATGAGATGAGATGTGAGGAGAGATGAGATGTGAGGAAAGATGAGATGTAGAATGAGATGACATGTGGGAATAGATGAGATGTGGAAAGAGGTGAGAGATGTAAGGAGAGATTAGATGTGAGGAGAGATGAGATGTGAGGAGAGAGATGTTGGGAAACATAAGATGTAAGGAAAGATGAGATGGAATGAGATGAGATGTGAGGAGAGATGAGATGTGAGGAAAGATGAGATGTAGAATGAGATGACATGTGGGAATAGATGAGATGTGGAAAGAGGTGAGAGATGTAAGGAGAGATTAGATGTGAGGAGAGATAAGATGTGAGGAGAGAGATGTTGGGAAACATGAAATGTGAGGAGAGATGAGATTTAGCCATGATCATGTAGGGATCATGGTATGTAGGGATTCGTGGGGATTTAGGGTATTCGTGTGCTAGAGTGTGCTAGACACTGGAGAGAAAACAAGGAGCTAATAGAGCTCCTCTCTTCTTTGTCATTTTCTCCATCAGCTCGAGCCGTCAGTGAAACCAGTGCAGCTGTACGCCCTGACAAAACTGGCTAGCGACACTGACGCCATCTGCAAGCTGTTAAGCGATCGATCAAACCAGCTGTCAATCTCTGGCGAACTCGATGCATCAGATTTATCTAATACACAGAATGTTCAATCTTCTAATAGCGACAGTCAGCCAGAATCCGACGCCCCATTGAGTGATTCGGCAACAGTAGCGGAGCCCACCGACAGTCGGGACTGGCTGCAATTTATTGACTGCGCCGAAAAGATAAGCATCTTTACTCGAGCTCAATTGGCTTACGAATTCTGCTGGTATCTGGTGTACGGATTGCCAGTTGATCAGGGACCGATATACCCTAGTACTTCGGTGAGCAGCTTTTGTCTATGGTAAAGCTGGCTGTTCTCTTTCTGTAGATTGAAGCATCTGCGAATATCTGCGCATCAATCTAACATCTGTCTATCTGCCCTTCTATCTACTCATCAATCTACCTGTATACTTCTATCTACTCATCAATCTACCTGTATACTTATCTATCTACTCATCAATCTACCTGTATACTTATCTATCCACTCATCAATCTACCTGTATACTTCTATCTACTCATCAATCCACCTGTATACTTATCTATCTACTCATCAATCCACCTGTATACTTATCTATCTACTCATCAATCTACCTGTATACTTCTATCTACTCATCAATCTACCTGTATACTTATCTATCCATTCATCAATCTACCTGTATACTTATCTATCTATCTACTCATCAATCCACCTGTATACTTATCTATCTACTCATCAATCTACCTGTATACTTATCTATCTAGCTACTCATCAATCTACCTGTATACTTATCTATCTACTCATCAATCTACCTGTATACTTCTATCTACTCATCAATCTACCTGTATACTTATCTATCCATTCATCAATCTACCTGTATACTTATCTATCTATCTACTCATCAATCCACCTGTATACTTATCTATCTACTCATCAATCTACCTGTATACAAGCATGTCTATCTACTCATCAATCTACCTGTATACTTCTATCTACTCATCAATCTACCTGTATACTTATCTATCCACTCATCAATCTACCTGTATACTTATCTATCTAGCTACTCATCAATCTACCTGTATACTTATCTATCTATCTACTCATCAATCTACCTGTATACTTATCTATCTACTCATCAATCTACCTGTATACTTATCTATCCACTCATAAATCTACTTGTATACTTATCTATCTACTCATCAATCTACCTGTATACTTATCTATCTACTCGTCAATCTACCTGTATACTTATCTATCTATCTACTCATCAATCTACCTGTATACTTATCTATCTACTCATCAATCTACCTGTATACTTATCTATCCACTCATAAATCTACTTGTATACTTATCTATCTACTCATCAATCTACCTGTATACTTATCTATCTACTCATCAATCTACCTGTATACTTATCTATCTACTCATCAATCTACCTGTATACTTATCTATCTACTCATCAATCTACCTGTATACTTCTATCTACTCATCAATCTACCTGTATACAAGCATATCTATCTACTCATCAATCTACCTGTATACAAGCATATCTATCTACTCATCAATCTACCTGTATACCAATCTATCTGCGTATCAATCTACCTGTATTACCTGTCTATCTGCCTACCAATCTACAGAAACCTTGCTACTTATCTACCCACTACCAACATAGCTTCCCTTAAAATCGATCTACCGAACCGCAGGTCACCCTGAACGGCGCGGAGATCATCCTGCCGCCAGTCTACAGTGACACGAACGACTGGCGCCGGTTTGTATTCCCATTGTATTCCAACAGCAAGGCCGATCATTTTCCTAAAACTCTGCCTTCGTCTGGTTGGATACACAAAATCGATATTATAATGCGAATGCCGTTGGCTCTGTACGCCTCTCTGCTCAAGATTGGCAGTTGCAATTCGCCCCTGCTGTTTCGCTATATGAGCCATCCGGTGCTGCGCTGGCTGCCGCTGGCTACTCTGCCTGACAGCGGGCTCAGGGCGCTCATGCTGCTCAGAGGCCGCTCGCTTGTGCTCAGCAGGTCGCCGCCGTTTCGCGTTATTGGCTCTATGGGATTAGTGTACTGGCTGAAGAGGGGAACCCATTTTAAAGATTCGGTAAGCAGTAATGTCTGCTTGTATTGTTGATTCCATTTCATACCGATTCTCTTCATATCCCTGCGATTCTCTTCATTTCTCACCGATTCTCTTCATACCTTACCGATTCTCTTCATACCTCACCGATTCTCTTCACATCTCACCGATTCTCTTCATATCGCTGCGATTCTCTTCATATCTCACCGATTTTCTTCATATCCCAGCGATTCTCTTCATTTCTCACCGATTCTCTTCATATCCACCGATTCTTTTCATTTCTCACCGATTCTCTTCATATCTCATTGATTCTCTTCATACCACACTGATTTTATTCATATCTCACCGATTCTCTTCATATTTCACCAATTCTTTTTATAACTTACCGGTTTTCTTCATATCGATATTCATTTTTGTTGTGGGTTGATGGCTTTGCCATAGACATTTTTGTTACGCGACTGCGTTGATGAATTGAACCATGCTATTGAGTTATGAAATAAGTAATAGACGCGTCAGAGGTCAACAGACCGCTAGACTGACAATTGCCAAAGGCTAAAGCCAAAAGCACAACAGTGGCGTCGGCAAGCATAGGCTACGAAAATGCCTGGAAGTACGCCAGCATCGCCAACTAAAGGAGTTGGTAAAACGGTTTCGAGCGACAAAGCACCACCGCTTGCGATCTCGTCGAAATCAGTCCAAGCGACAAAGTCGGCAACAGCGACAGCGCAGAACCCAAGCGCACAAGTATCGAGAGGACAGCAAGTTGACATCGAAAAACTCGATGAAAGTTCGAACTTCCAGAGGTGGTTGGACCGATTCACACTGTGCAGCGAACTCAACGGCTGGCAGGACGACACGAAAAACAAGCTGCTGCTGATGAAGCTCAGCACCAAGCTGTACGACGCATTGGCAGATCGAGCCGCTCCCAAGAAGCCGGGAGAAAAGAGCTTCGATGAACTGACCAAACTACTGGCCAGCATCCTGGAACCAAAGACGTTCGTCATGGCTGAGAGATTCAATTTCCAGCATATCACTCGCACGGCATCAATGAGCATTCGTGAGTATGCACAGCAACTCTGCATGCAAGCAGACAAGTGTCAGTTTGGCCTATCCAGAGATGAGAGACTGAGAGATCAGCTCGTATTCGGTTTGAATGACAAGGTGGCCATCAGCAAGTTATTGGAACAGGACTTCAGCACTCTCACGTTTGAGACAGCTATCAACATCTCTGAGGCGCACCAGAACCTATCACAAACGCAAATACTAAAGGGTTGCACCAGTCAGCCGCAGTCTTCTGAAGTAATGAAAATTTCAGCATCGGTGGCCAGAGGCTCCCACTCTACAAGCTCCAAGTGTGGCAGATGTGGTACAATGCATGGCTCCAATGGAGGGTGTCCTGCGAAAGGAAAAACGTGCAACAAATGTGGCATGCAAAACCACTTCGCAACAGTTTGCAAAACGAAATCAACTGGTTTTGGCAAAGGCCGAAAATCGTTCAAAAGCCCGTCAGCATCTGGTCAATTTAGGCGAGCTGCAGTGTGGCCAAGGACCACAAGCTTTGTAGATGCAAGCGAAGCTGAACAGGAGGATTGTTTTCACATTCGACATCCCGTTGATAGCTACACCGTGCCTGTTAGGCTCAGACACACGAGCGGGTCGATGCTTAGCGTGAACGCACAAATCGATACTTGGGCTGGGGCAGGAGTTTTAGTAATGTCAAAAACGATCTGGAAACGATTGGGTTGTCCAAAGCTGACACCTACAGACACTGTTCTGACAACATACGCTGATACGCAGATGAAGGTCTTTGGAACACACGACACTGAGTTGGAGTACAATGATGAGTTCATTCCAATCACATTCTTCATTGTGGAATCGCAGAGGAACTTTGTTCTGGTTGGCCGAGACAAGCTCAATTTCACGCTAAACGCTGTAGACAACAGCTGCACATCGGCAACCCAGTCATGCGAATTTCCACCAGTAACTCTTAAGATCAAGGAAGGAACCACTCCAATTCATTGCAAACCCAGGCCGCTACCCTTCGCACTCAGACAGGGAGTCAAGGATGAAATCGATCGGTTGCTTGAAGAAGACACCATCAAGCCCGTCAAGTTCAGTGAATGGGCCTCACCAATTGTCGTGGTCAAGAAACCTTCTGGAAAGCTCAGACTTTGCGTCGACTACAAGGTGACAATCAATTCTCATCTTATCAACGATTCATATCCGATGCCTGCACCTGACGAAGTGATTGCAACTGCTGCTGGCAGCCGGATATACACTCGTCTGGACCTAGAGAAAGCTTATCACCAGATCCCACTAGATGAAGCTTCCAAAGAGCTGACAGTAATGTCAACACCATTTGGGATGTTCGCTTTCAACAAGCTTCCGTTCGGAGTGAAAACAGCACCTGCGATCTTCCAGCGGTACATTAGCCAAGTCCTACAAGGAATTCCTGGCGTCATTGCCTACGTAGACGACATATTGATATGCGGCAAAGGCGTAGAACAATTGGCAGTTCGTGAGACGGAAGTATTGCATCGACTAAACCAGCAAGGATTGAAGATCAACACGGCGAAAAGTGAATTCCGCAAGACTTCGATCAAGTTTCTAGGCTACTTATTGGAAGGAGATCAGCTCAAGCCGGACCCAGCCAAAGTGAAGGCAATCCAGGACATGACACCACCGCAGAACGTTGGCGAGCTTGAATCTTTCCTGGGTCTCGTAAATTTTAGCGGCAAGTTCATCAGAAACCTAGCTGCACTGACCAAGCCTCTCAATCGACTAAGAAAGAAAAATGAGGACTTCGTGTGGACAAAGGAGTGTCAAATAGCATTTGACGAAATCAAGGTCACTCTCTCTGATCAATCGAGTCTTCAAATATTTGATCCGGAGAAGCCCATTGAACTGGAATGCGACAGTTCTCAGCGAGCTCTGGGCGGAGTGTTGACACAAAGCGGTCAAGTCGTGCTGTACATGAGCAAGACTCTGTCTGACGCCGAAACAAAATATTCGCAAATAGAGCGTAAAGGCCTGGCACTGGTTTGGTGCATTCAAAGATGCCATCGGTTCTTGTATGGCCGGAGGTTCACACTGATAACTGATCACCGGCCCCTCACATACATATTCGCGCTAGACAAACAGCTGCCCACCAGAGTTTCAGCTCGACTACAACGATGGGCAATCATGCTAGCTGCTTATGACTATGTCATACAGTATCGACCATCAAAGCTAATGCTGTCGGATGCGCTATCTCGACTGGTGCCCGCTAAGCCGAATGCACAGACAGCATCGATCGGACTCCTCGAAGCTGACAACCCGGGAGTAATTCAGCTGGATCGCATTGCACACGCAACCAGAGAGGACTCGGAGTTCAGATGCCTGGGCGCAGCCATAATTAACAATAATCTATTTGACGACCCACACCTACTCAGCTACTCGAAGGTTCAAGATGAGCTAACTGTCAATGATGGAATTATTTACAGAATGAACAGAATTGTATTGCCTCGTGTCCTGAGAGAAACTGCCCTGGCAGCTGTACACTCAACGCACCTTGGGGTGGAAAAGTCAAAGTCAATTTTGAGGGAACAGTTCTGGTGGCCACAGATGGACCGTGACATCGCTGACTACATTGGACGATGCAACGTGTGCAACGCGTACAAGTCCAGAAATAAGAACTTTCGGCACTCGTGGCCAGAACCTGACAACCCCTGGGAGCGAGTGCACATTGATTTTGCCGGTCCAATAGAGGGCAAGTACCTACTCATCATTTTGGATGCGCACTCGAGCTACCCGGAAGTCTTCATCACGAGCGACATGAAGGCCGACACAGTCATTTCCAGACTTAGAAGATTGTTCTCACAACAGGGGTGCCCAAGTGTCTCGTGTCAGACAACGGCCCTAGTTTTGTGAGCGAAGCGGTGACCGGCTGGCTCACCCAGATTGGCTGTTCGCACATCACAACGCCCGCCTACCATCCACAGAGCAACGGCATTGCAGAGCGAATGGTGCGAACCGTCAAAGAGACAATCAAGACCAATGGTTTATCCCAAAGAAGTATTGACAGATTTCTACTGTTCTACAGAGCTGCCAAAGGGAAGCAGCAAGCATCACCGTCCGAGTTGTTGAACGGCAGACAAATAAGACTCCCCATCTCGGAGAGCAGCACTCAGTCCAAGTGGATCCCAGGAGAATCACTCATCTACCGTGCATCGAGTTCTCATGAGCCACGAACTGTGAGATTCGCCAAAATGCTTGGCAGCAACACAGCAGTCGTCACCACAGAGACTGGACGAAATCTAAAGACCCACCTCGATCAACTACGAATCGGTGAGGTACCTGAGGCTCACGGAACTACGGAAATGGGGGATTCCAAGCCCGGTGGCAGCAGTCCAAGTGACGACGGCCAACAGACGCGTCCGTCATCGACAGACACTGAGATACTACCGGGAACAGAACAAGCTGAGAGAGCACAACAGCAACAGACTGAGGTTGGAGTTCAATCCAAGCCGTCACCCAGGCGAAGCGAACGCTTGGCCAAGAAAACTAGAATTTTTTATCGCACCTGAGTGATAATTGTACACCTACCTATAGAAGAGGGAGGGTGTTGTGGGTTGATGGCTTTGCCATAGACATTTTTGTTACGCGACTGCGTTGATGAATTGAACCATGCTATTGAGTTATGAAATAAGTAATAGACGCGTCAGAGGTCAACAGACCGCTAGACTGACAATTGCCAAAGGCTAAAGCCAAAAGCACAACAATTTTCATATCCTCCCTTACTCTTGAAATATGATATTTGCCCTTCTTTTCATATAATCATTCATATCAACTCCATTATTCTAAATTGCCTCAATTACCCCAGGGCATCATGTACATAACCAACCGACTCACGCTGCTGGACACGCGTCCGTGCAAGCCAGTCTGGGACTACATCGAGACGCAGGTCTATCCGAAACTCTGCTTCGAAATGCGCCAACCAGAGGACGTACTGGCAGCCTGGCGTACCACAGCTCGCATTGTGCTGCACACGCCTATTGGCTATACGGATCCTGACAGTAGGGCTAGTAGCATCTTTCAGTTGCGATTCATTGAATGCGAGGACGGCGACACGATTGACGGCCTGCTGTCTGAACCGTTCGGCGATCATCTTGGCGTTTGCGGATTCTCATCGAAGCTTGGGCGGGCTCTGTAAGTTTTAATGGGTTTTTTACTGAATGCAATGGGGTTGCAATGTTTTTTGTTGCTATGGTGTTCCTGTGCTGTGCTATGCAGTTACTATGCCGTTGCTATGCGGTTACTATGACACTGCCTATAAGACTGGTGGAACCGTTGCTATGCGGTTGCTCTGCCGTTGCTATGCGATTACTATGCCTTTGCTATGCGATTACTATGCCTTTGCTATGCGATTATTATGCGGTTAATCTTGTTGCCATGCGATTACTATGCCGTTGCTATGCGATTACTATGCCTTTGCTATGCGATTACTATGCCTTTGCTATGCGATTATTATGCGGTTAATCTTGTTGCCATGCGATTACTATGCCGTTGCTATGCGATTACTATGCCTTTGCTATGCGATTATTATGCGGTTACTCTGCTGTTGCCATGCGATTACTATGCCGTTGCTATGCGGTTGCTCTGTCTTTGTTATGCGGTTACTAGGTTACTAGGGCGATTACTAGGTTACCCTACTGTTGCCATGTGATTACTATGCCGTTGCTATGCGGTTACTTTGCTGTTGCTATGCGATTGTTATGTCGTTGCTATGTGGTTACTATCCCGTTGCTATGCTGTTGCTATGCTGTTACTATCTGGTTACTATGCTGTAGCTATGCTGTTACTATCCGGTTACTATGCTGTTGCTATGCTGTTACTATCCGGTTACTATGCTGTTGCTATTATGAGTTTCAGTGCCGTAGCTCCTGTACTGTCGCTATTCGGTTACTATGCTGTAACTATGCTAGCTATATTAATTATTTTGTTTGTAACCAATTTCAGTTTACTGACTGACCCACGCGCACAAGACCAGCAGCAGCCATCCAACAGAGTCGATGCCCAAGATGACTTATCCTACATATCTAGGCTATCCCTATTTGGCGATATGCGCAACCACCTGTGCGAACTGTTCAACACCAGGCCGACGTTTGAAATGCCAACTACAGCTTCGTTGATGCGGTCAGGACGACGCCCGTCCCGGAGCATCAGTGCGGTTGAAAACCAGCAGCAACAGCAGCAGAAAGGCACCGGCCGGGGTCGCGGACAGCGGACCCGGCAGATGTTGATCAACGCTAGAACATTGGCCGCTAAAACTCGCGAAGCTCGTCGCTTGGCGCGCGGCAGCGGCGGAACTTCGGCCGCCTCGTCCGCCAGCAGCGAGAATAATCTTCAACACGCTTCGTTCACCTCTACGGTGCCAACATTCAGCGTTGAATCATCGCGTCGTCGGCTACGCGAGTTATCCATGGCTCTGGCCGGTGCCGCCCCGCTGTCCAGCAGAATCTGGTCAGCCGAGGAGGACACGGTGCTGCTATTCTGTCACCTGGCCTACCTGCTTGTGTTTAACGATCGTACCTGTAAATTCTCTAGCACAGCTGCCAGTCTCATAGCCGAGCTGGCTCCGGCTAGCCCGCACAGTCAGGTCAAGACTCGGCCAGTCTGTCTGCGCCGGTTCAACCTGCTGTTCCGCGGCCGGCGCTCGTTTGAATCGCTTCGACGAGTTCGCGACTCGCTGCTGGTCCGTCTGCGGCATTCGGCCGCCGTGCGGGCTTGGCTGGTCCGGCCCCGGGCAGCCTGGCGCCGCAGTCCGCACAGTCACCCGCTGGCTGGCGACAAGGCCTGGCGGGAGCCGCATTTTCGTCGAATAGTTCTCGGCCTGCTGCACCGCGACGAGGCTGTCGAGCTGTTGAATTTAACGCCGCCAATGATGCAGCCGGATGCTGAGATGCTCGACGAGTCTGCGACTGCGCCCAAGATTGATGACAATTTTGCTGATGAAGCCAGCTCTGCCGAGGAGGGGGAGTCGCCGGAGCTGCCTGATGATCGGCGGCTTGTTGAGTTGGGCAGCGACGAAACCGCTAATCGAGTGGCTACTCACGCCCAGTGCATGATCGACACTCTGGCGGCCTACGTTTTGGTATGGAGTATCACAGAAATATCCCGGGGACACGAGGTTCCCTATGGGATATTCCATTCTCTGATAAAATATCCCAGGGACACGAGGTTCCTTATGGGATATTCCATTCCCAGCTAGAATATCCTAGAGGCAAGAGGTTCCCCATGCGGGATATTCCATTCCCAGCTAAAATATCCCAGGGGCACAAAACTTCCCAAGGAAAATCCCAAGCGGAAAGATCCCCAATTTACTATAAAAAATCATAACTCTATTGGAAAGCCCCTAATTCTCAATGGGAAATTCCCTAATTTTTAATTGGGAATTCCTTTATTGTCTATGGGAATCCCCTAATTCTCAATGGGGAATTCCCTTATTCTCTATGGCTAACTCGCTAATTCCCCATGGGATATTCCATTCCCTGATAAAATATCCCAGGGGCACAAAACTTCCCAAGGAAAATCCCAAGCGGAAAGATCCCCAATTTACTATAAAAAATCATAATTCTCAATGGGAAATTCCCTAATTTTTAATTGGGAATTCCTTTATTGTCTATGGGAATCCCCTAATTCTCAATAGGGAATTCCCTTATTCTCTATGGCTAACTCGCTAATTCCCCATGGGATATTCCCTAATCTCTCTAGGAATTCCCCGAGTCCTCTTTCGCGAATGGGTAATTCCCTCATAAATACCCCAAGCATCGAATCCCCCATTGGAAATGATTGCAGTATCAAATCAGTCATCAGGAAATCCCCCCCCCCTACCAAAAATCGATACTGCAAGCCGTACACTCCCCAGCACAATGACTCCATCCAGATCTGTGTCCAGTCGTACGCGGAAGCCGACTTGGACGCTCGGCCGGAAATTGACGCTCGCCTCACCGAAGTCATCAACGCCTACCCGGTCGAGCTGGCCGAGTCGGCCCTGAGCAGGCTGTGCCGCTACTCAGAGCTACTAGGCGAGTCGCCCCTAGTGCGAGCTAAGCACGGCGACGCGATGTCTGTGACCAGTCGGCGACTGAAGCTCCGTCAGGGCTCCTCGGTTGCCTGCCCGCCGGCTGTCGATGCCTATTTCAACGGCTGCGCAGAGTTGAATCGATCCGTGTTGCTAGGCAACCAGCTGTTGTCAGAGTCGGCCGATGTCGAAGTCAACGGGCCGGTGGCCGCCCTGTGCGCCGCTGCCTGTCTTGACTCCAGCCTGGTAAGCTCCAGATCCCCCATGTACCATCTTCAGTAGTGTGCTTGAGTTCTGATAGCTTGTTCAATGCAGCTAACTACCTGGCTTTTCATTTCCTAATCAGCTGCAATACGAGTGGCAATGGAGTCTGGAGCGATTGAACTTTCTCACTCTGGGCATCAGCTCCGATCTGTTCAACGAGGCCGTCGGCTTTGGTTAGTTCTTTTTATTGTATACACAGACACACGGACAGACAGACAGACAGACAGACAGACAGACAGACAGACAGACAGACAGACAGACAGTCAGACAGACATACAGACAGACAGACAGACAGACAGACAGACAGACAGACAGACAGACAGACAGACAGACAGACAGACAGACATACAGACAGACAGACAGACAGACAGACAGACAGACAGACAGACAGACAGACAGACAGACATACAGACAGACAGACAGACAGACAGACAGACAGACAGACAGACAGACAGACAGACAGACAGACAGACAGACAGACATACAGACATACAGACAGACAGACAGACAGACAGACACACATCCAAACATTCCAGGCGCAGACGGCAGCGTGGCCGGTGATTCCCAGCTGCCCAGCATAATCGAAGGCGACACGAATGAAGATGAAGAAGCCACGACATCATCGCTACTGTCCCAGTTGCAGCCTCCGCAGCAGCAGCAGCAGCAGCAACAGCAACAACATCAATTGCTTCCTTTATTTCGTTTTGCCGATTTTTCGGCTTCCCACCGCGGCGCCGCGCCCGATCCCAAGCGGAAGTCCGGGGTCCCAGTCTGGCCGCCCGAGTTTCACTGCTCAGTAGCCGACGCCGGCATCGATGACATCGGGGGCGCCTCCGACAACAGTCGCATTCTGAGAGCTCTGCTGGACTGCGGCAGTAGCGTCGGAATCTGCACTGACGGAGTCTGCGGCCTGTCGCCGGCGGAGCTGCGCAGACGGCTGGGCCTGGCCGCGGACACTTGCGGACTGACGGATCGCTGTGTGCAGCAGCGACAACTGGCTGACTTGGACGCCGAACTGATGCGGCTTATTGAAGCCAGGGCTGTGAGTGTCTGCATGAAAGTTGTTAGGCACGAAAATCATTGTAGCTGTTGTGCTTTTAACCTGACGTTTTCATCCCATATACAGGTATTCCTAGTTGGCTACAATATGCCGTACCTGGTGCACAGGAAGCACATGCGGGCTTGTCTGGTGAATTTGAATCCGCGTGGCCTGCAGCAGAAACTGCTGGTTGGCAACGAGAAACGGTGAGGCTGTTTGTTTGGAGCTGTGTCTGTCTATGTCTATCTGTCTGTCTGTCTGTCTGTCTGTCTGTCTGTCTGTCTGTCTGTCTGTCTGTCTGTCTGTCTGTCTGTCTGTCTGTCTGTCTGTCTGTCTGTCTGTATGTCTGTCTGTCTGTCTGTCTGTCTGTCTGTCTGTCTGTCTGTCTATCTGTCTGTCTGTCTGTCTGTCTGTTTGTCTGTATGTCTGTCTGTCTGTCTGTCTGTCTGTCTGTCTATCTGTCTGTCTGTCTGTCTGTCTGTCTGTCTGTCTGTATGTCTGTCTGTCTGTCTGTCTGTCTGTCTGTCTGTCTATCTGTCTGTCTGTCTGTCTGTCTGTCTGTCTGTCTGTCTGTATGTCTGTCTGTCTGTCTGTCTGTCTATCTATCTATCTATCTATCTATCTCACCCACCCCAACCCGCTCAGCTACATTCTGCCCACCCACTGGTCCGACCACCTCGGCAACCATCGGCCTCATCATCACGCCGCCTACTGCGCCGGATTCTGTCGGCCAGCTCCGAAAGGTCGGGCTGCAGTTTGATCGCTCTCAGCCGGTCGGCCGGCCCGACCCTGGGCCTGGTCGGTCTGTTCAAACTGCTGCACCAGCTGCGCCAGCTCGGCTGCCTCACTCTGCAATCTGCTGTGCCATCAGTGGCTGCCACTGCAACTCCAACAGCCGCTGGCCTGTTCGCGCCCCGGCCTGAGCACCAGTGGCAACCGACCACCCTGTTTGACGATTGGCCCCTGGTCACTGTTCAGGTGCTACCGGATGCCGAATTCAAACTGGCCACTGCCCTAGAGAATGCTCCTGTGTAGTGAATGTCTGTTCCCAATGCAGTGCTTTTTATATTATTGTTATTTAATGTAAGTGCATCTAGTCTATAAATGGCACATGAAGCATATGGTTGAAATTTGAGTATCTCCATGCTCTGAGTCCTCTCTATGCCCTTTCCTGTCTCCTTTATGGCTTGAGCATATCAGACACTCCCTCTCCATTCTCGTAGTCCTTCTCTAGACTCTAATCCATCTATCTCATACTCTCCCTCTCTACTCTCATTCTAATCCCTGTCTACTCTCATTCTCCCCGTCTCTACTCTCATACTCGCCCTCTCTATCTCATACTCTCCCTCTCTACTCTCATACTCGCCCTCTCTATCTCATATTCTCCCTCTCTACTCTCATACTCTCCCTCTCTAGTCTCATAATCTCCCTCTCTACTCTCATACTCTCCCTCTCTATCTCATACTCCTCCGAGTCTAGTCTCATAACTATCCTTCCATCCAATCACACTATCCTAGTTCCCAGTGTCAAGATCCACCATCTGTCTAATTATTAAAAAAATCTGCACTTTTTTAAGCAGTTTGCCTTATTCTCACTGAACTTGTAAAATTTTGAGCTTGCGGGGAAAATTCAGGTACACGTGATTCTGTTCCGTTTATTGTGTTGCGATTTTGCGAAAGTTACTCGTTTTATAGTACTTGTAGTAATGCTGCATTTAAGCTGCTGCATATGCTAATAATGCGTCTGGTCTGGTCTTACTTGGACTTTGGTTATTCAAATTGTATTGTATAAGAAGCTGAAGCATGAATCACTTTTAATATGCTACTCATCCTATATAGTAGGCTAATGCGTGTTTTTGCGCATTCTATGCGCATAAATTCAAGCATGCTTTTTTGTATAAATTTGGATTAAAATAATCTCTTATAGTAACTGCTTTTACCTTAGCTTTTTTTATTAGCACTTCAGGTATCAGTCCACTCCCCAAAGTTCTGGAAGATATCAGTCCCCTCTCTAAAGATCTAGAGGGCATCAGTCCCCTCCCTGAAAATCTAGAGGGTATTTAGACCCCTCCCTGAAGATTTAGGGGTGTTCGATCCCTCCCTGAAGATCTGGGGCTATTAGACCCCGTCACTGATGATCTGGGGCTATTAGACCCCGTCACTGATGATCTGGGGCTATTAGACCCCGTCACTGATGATCTGGGGCTATTAGACCCCGTCACTGATGATCTGGGGCTATTAGACCCCGTCACTGAAGATCTGGGGCTATTAGACCCCGTCACTGATGATCTGGGGCTATTAGACCCCGTCACTGAAGATCTGGGGCTATTAGACCCCGTCACTGATGATCTGGGGCTATTAGACCCCGTCACTGATGATCTGGGGCTATTAGACCCCGTCACTGAAGATCTGGGGTATTAGACCCCGTCACTGATGATCTGGGGCTATTAGACCCGTCACTGAAGATCTGGGGCTATTAGACCCCGTCACTGAAGATCTGGGGCTATTAGACCCCGTCACTGAAGATCTGGGGCTATTAGACCCGTCACTGATGATCTGGGGCTATTAGACCCCGTCACTGAAGATCTGGGGCTATTAGACCCCGTCACTGAAGATCTGGGGCTATTAGACCCCGTCACTGAAGATCTGGGGCTATTAGACCCCGTCACTGATGATCTGGGGCTATTAGACCCCGTCACTGAAGATCTGGGGCTATTAGACCCCGTCACTGAAGATCTGGGGCTATTAGACCCCGTCACTAAAGATCTGGGGCTATTAGACCTTGTCTCTGAAGATCTGGGGCTATTAGACCCCACCCTGAAGATCTGGGGCTATTAGACCCCACCCTGAAGATCTGGAGGATATAAGTCCCTTGTCTCTGAAGATCTGGAGGGCACCAGGCCTTATCTGAAAATGTGGTTGGCATCAGTCTCCTCCCTTTGAACAGACACTAGGTCCCTGATGAATTTTATGGCATTAGTCCTCTTCCTGAAGGACTGGGGGTCCTTCATACCCTGATCATGCAGAAATGTAATGTAAATTACGTACGTACAAAGACCAGAAACTAAAGAGTTGGTTCATCATAGCAAAGACGAAAGTCTATTTTAATATCATAAAGCTTCTATAGCTTCAGATAGACAATGTTCACTCTGACAGAGCAGAATGTACTTTTCTATTTCACCAAATAGTTTTTTGTGTAATGTCTGGCATTGAATCATAAGACTCGAAAATAAATTTGTAGAAAGAGGCTTGACTTACAAATAACAAAACAACAAAAAATTCTTAAGATTCATTTCAGTGAATAAAATCTACACTTTCATGTAATAAACATCTGATAGCGGGTTAAAAGAGAAAAGTTTTCAGAATGCAAAAATTGGGGCAAATAAAGTGCGTAGGCACGAGTGAGATTCTTAAATAGATACATTCAATTTTATTATAGGTTGTTCATATGTCTAGTATTAGAATATTTTCAATAATATAAACTAAAATAATCTAAATAAAAACAAAGGAAAGCTTAAATTTACTATCAAGATATCAAGTAGAGAGGCGCATATAATATCGTATAAATCATAATATTTCTTAGCATATTATTTCACAAGGTAAGGAGAATTTTATCAATCAAATCAACCAAATTGCCAATGATTTTTTGCCGGTTCAAAAAACATTCTATGAAATGTACATTACATGTACTTTGCTTGCGGTTGAACGGCCAATGTTAATATACATTAGATGGTCCTATCTCCGCTACTGATAAAAACAGCGAGAAGATAAACCAACCAATCACGTGACGATTTGCCTTTCAGTCACTTGCTACTACTTGGGAAATAATAAATGTTTTAATGTCGCTCTTATTCCGTTTAGAGTTAAACGCCTAAAGTCTCCGCTATCGCTGCTACTGATAAAACAGCGATAAGATCAACCAGTCACGTGACGATTTGCCTCTCAGTCTTACGTTTGTGAAATTAATAGACCAGTTATATGTTCGCTCTTGCTCCGTTTAGGGTTAAACGGCCAACGTATGTACATTAGATGGTCCAATCTCCGCTACTGATAAACAGCGGAACCAGTCACGTGACGATTTGGCTCTTTGACGGTTTGACTCTCAGTCACGTGCTACTACTTGTGAAATAAACAGAGATAAATATATGTTCGCCTGTCTCTCATATCATAAGCTCAAATAAAACTCCTGCAATCAGGTTTCTTAAGGACAATTCAAAACTCAAGAGGGCCCCTCTCCACTCCTGATTCATTCGCTGTCTCACTCAATCTCATTAATCCTATCTCACATCCTAAACGATTGAGCCTGCGGCGGATAAGCCGTGTCATTAAGCCGGCGGCGCCGCCGTAGGATT
>NIVC01003614.1:0-87620 GCA_002269645.1 Macrostomum lignano
ATTAATGGGTTCGCATTTAGCAAGACAAAAGCAGTTTATAACATAAGATAATCTGTAAAAACAGTTTTCTGCTTTAAATACTATGCATGAGAAAGAGAACACCAGCTAACTTAAGATTTTTTATACTGCTTTACGCTAAAAGTTTTCCTCGAAAGTAGTGGGTCTCCCTAAAACACGCACCGCCCCGCCCCACAGCGCTGCACGTTAAAACAATTGGACTATAACTGAAGACATTTCAAAATGCGTTTTATGTTAAGCTTTAAGCTTTTATTAAAATTTAGTTTTTTTACTTTAAAATATTAAATTCGGTGATATAATAAGTGATACAATTAATAATATTAATAAAATAATAATAATTTAATTTAATAATGCAAACAAGAATATGAAAAATAATAATAATATTTAAAGTAATAATTAAAGTTAATTATTCTGTTACTCTTACAACAAATAGTTTTCTTTGCAATCAAAATACTGCATTGACAAAAATGTTATAATGTGTAGCGGTCGGGCGGTGCGGTGCGTGTTTTAGGAGACCCAAAGTAGTAGGCCTGCAGTTTGTTCTCTTAAAATCAAATCAAATCAAATCTGTTAAACAGAGAGAGAGAATATCTGCTGTTAAAATATTTTTTAAAACCTGCACTGGTCAGCAGTGTAAACACTTATGCGGTTTTAAAATTACAAGCGAAAGGGATCAGCCAGACAAATAATCGACAGGCCTCACCTCAGACCGTAGTTAAGATTTAACCTTTAAATTTCTCGAAATCAATTTTGTATAGGCCTCCTAATATTTTTGGCTGCCCAATAAGCTAAGCTAACTAAGGTCGGATCAGGCCATGTCTTTTCCTTGCATTTCTTGTGGAGTTATACTCGCCAGCTCAGCTGAACAGCGAGAGCATTATAAAAGTGAATGGCACAGATATAATCTGAAAAGAAAAGTAGCTAATCTACCCCCCATTCCTATTGATGAGTTTAATTTGAAAAAGACATTGTTTGCTAAGTCAGATTATGAGGCTCACAATCCAACTGGGAGTGGTGGAGAAGAGAAATCTAAAAAGAGCTTGTAAGTACCTCAAGGCTTGATTCCTAATTTTAATTTTAATTTATTTTTAAGCAAACATTTAACAAAAAAGCAAGGCTTATCAATATCATTTAGAATTAAAAGATATTTATATATTAGCCCTTCCTCTATTTATTGAGAAGGCTTAGGTTTAGTATAATAAATTGCAGTCTGTAGACCATTATAGGCCTATCCAAGCAAGCATGACAAACCTTAGTGATTTAGTATATTTGGATATAAATTCCTAGATAATAAATTTAAATATGGCATTATCTATTATGATTATGAAGTTAGAAACCTTTCTAGGTTATCATTATCAAAATTATACAAAAAGACTTTATATTCTAAGCAATAATAATTTTTTAAAGTCTAGGCCTACAATTAGGCCTAGGCCAAATGTAATTGTCAATTCATTTTTAAAAGTATTAAACATTATATGCCACTATCAGAAAGGCCAAAGATGTCTAATGTATACCAGAGTTTTTTTGGCATTCTTTCATTTTACAATCCCCATTCCTAGGCACTTTCGTTATACGATCCCTATGTAAAAGACACAGTGAAAGAATATAGACACAAAAGACTAGAACATATCCATCAAAGAGTCAAAGTCACTGCACTAAGGCAGTTTCAAAAGCTGTCTATTTTGAAGGCAACCAAACAAAGCCTGGACAAGAGTCTTCGCAAGAACAGTATAGGAGCCTCCCTATATTCACTTTCATTATACAATCGTTTAAATGGAGGAAGTGTATTGAAAGGGATCGGATAACAAAACTTAGGCTTTTCATCAATTTCGTAATATGATCCTTTAAGTTAGAAATTTTTTTGCAGGGGATCGTATATCAAAAGTGAAATTTGATATCGTAGGCTACTAATTATATATGAAGTAAAAATAGTTCATACAACTTGTTCGATGCCGCCTGACACCCCCTCACTTTTGTTTTATGATCCCCTTACAGTATGGAGAGTATTGTTTCATGCTATTGGGGATCATATAATGAAAGTGAGGGGGGTAAAAAATAGATGAATATCATATCATATTATATATGATATGATATGTGAATTGTATAGAACGACCTATGAGACTTCTTTTTATTGGCCATTGCTGAAATTTTTACAAGGTGTTTTTTTGCATGTTAGGTACACAATCCCCTCCAAACAAATTTTGCCTTGAGGGATCGTATTACAAAATTGATGAAAAGCTTAAGTTTTGTTATCTAATCCCTTTCTATACATTTCTTCCATTTAAATGATTAAATGCTTTTGATTTTCTATAATAGTGATCATATATCCAATCTTACTAGATTTTAGACAATATTAGATCAATTTGTGCATATTACTGCACCTGGTCCTGTTCATTATAATTTTGACTTTTTTCTACATTTTTTATGCTAGCCCACTGGTTTAACTATAATCGCTATAGATTTTCTTAGTTCTTGACAGAAAGCTATTTTTCCCTATTGCTTTATGGTTATTAATTTATATAAATAACTCGAGTTGCAAACCTATGCAGTACACACATGCAGCTCTTACTTTTGACTTAGCTGCAGGGGCTCTGTGTGTCCAGAAACAGCGAGGCGTTGCCACCCCTAGCGACATACATGTAGCCCAAGCTGCAGTCTATTCTATTTTTTTTATTAGAGGCAGGGGGTTGTGTGTACCCTATCGCACTTTAAGCGATATGGGCACACAACCGGCGAGAGGCATTACTGCCCATTCCGCCAACTCCCCTGAGCAGGCACACAAGCGCGCGGATACATACGCAGGCACACACTCACATAGGAGTGTACAGCAGCCCTAACTTTATTTTATCGTTAGGCATGTACACTTCATTGCACCTTGGGGGTTGGCTCTCAAGGTCATTAATTGCACAAGCGGAGCCAAGCTGAGATTCCAATTCAGCCCCAAATTAATGTGACTGCACTTGGAATTGAGCCTGGGTCGCGGCACACCAGAGCAGCTGCGCTACTGCTGGGCTACGGCCCCCTCGCAGTCTATTCTAGGATGCATGTGCATTTTGTGTTACACATGCGGATAGCTTTACACAGGTTGTATAGCGGCCAAGGCGCAATCAATCCCAGGTCTGAATGTACCTTGGCACCATAATAGAGATGCATTAGCAAGTTTACCCCTGTAGATCCTGTAAATTGTCTTGCTTCGCGAATGATTAAAAAGTCATAATAAAAAAACTTTCGATTGGCATTTTAATTTTATCGAATAGACTTAGTCTGTCCTCCTGGAATTGTGCACTTTGTCCTTCAGCCCCAATCCCCATGCCCGCTAATCCGCAGCCCTACTGCTCCGCCTGTCACAAGAAATTCTCCAGCGCTAAAGCTTTCGAAAATCACGTTGCTTCGAAGAAGCACAAGCAGCGCGAAGCCGAGCAGCTGGAGCAGCGCGAGACGCCTGGCCGCTCCGACTCGCCCGATTGGCTCAGCGTTGACGGCGACTCTGACTCAGACTCGGGCGAACTCGATGGCGAGTCTCCACTCGGCCAGGAGGAGTGCCTGTTCTGCCCGAATGTGGCCGCCAGCCTGGAGGCCAACTGCGCGCACATGCTGCGCGAGCACGGGTTCGCTCTCCCCGACCCGGACCTGCTGTCCGACCTGGAGGGCCTCATCACTCTGCTAGATTATAAAGTTGGCGTCGGGCGCGAGTGCCTCTGGTGCCACGGGGCCAGACGATTTGACAGCGTGCGAGCGGTGCGCAGCCACATGCTGGACAAGGGCCACTGTCGGTATAACCTGGCCGGGGAGCACGCCTTTGATCTTGCCGACTTCTACGACTATAGCAGTCTGGGGGTGAGCAGCATCAGGGTTGGGATTGAGTGCGGATTGGGATCATTAGATGGGATCAGATTAGATGAGATCGGGTTAGATGGGTTCGGGTTAAATGGGATCAGATGAGATGGGATCAGATTAGATGGGATCGGGTTAGATGGGTTCGGTTTAGATGGGATCAGATGAGATAGGATCAGATTAGATGGGATCGGGTTAGATGGGATCAGATTAGATGGGATCGGGTTAGATGGGATCGGGTTAGATGGGATCGGGTTAGATGGGATCGGGTTGGATGGGATCAGATTAGATGGGTTCGGGTTAGATGGGTTCGGTTTAGATGGGATCAGATGAGATAGGATCAGATTAGATGGGATCGGGTTAGATGGGATCGGGTTGGATGGGATCAGATTAGATGGGTTCGGTTTAGATGGGATCAGATGAGATGGGATCAGATTAGATGGGATCGGGTTAGATGGGTTTGGGTTAGATGATATCAGATTGGATGGGATCAGATGAGATGGGATCAGATGAGATGGGATCAGATTAGATGGGATCAGATTAGATGGGATAAGGTTAGATGGGATCGGGTTAGATGGGATCAGATTTGATGGGAAAAAGATCAGATTAGATGGGATCAGATTTGATGGGAAAAGATCAGATTAGATGGGATCAGATTGGATGGATCCGATTAGATGGGATAGGATTAGATAGGATAGAATGAAATGGGATCAAATTAGATTTGATCAGACTGGATGACATCAGTTTAGATGCGATGGGATCTTATTAGTATTGCATAATCTCGGGCAGAATTTTCAAGCAGAATTCCTCTGCTTGCCGATCGGATCCCCCAGCTCGATCCCAACGCCGGCGAAGACGACGCCGACTCAGGCGAAGAAGACGCGCCAACCGATCTGGAGACATTCGAGCTGGTGCTGCCGTCCGGCGCCGTTGTCGGGCACCGCTCTCTGATGCGCTACTACAGGCAGAGCCCGGCCCCTCCCGGGCGGTGGCCCTGCCTGCGGCCGGCGGCAGCCTGCAGCATCAGCGCCTGCTGGCTCAGTACAGATCCATTGGCTGGCACGGCCCGACCCGCGGCCAGGCCGAGGTGGCCACCCTGCGCGATCGGGCCTTCGTGCAGCGGCATCGGCAGCGGGCGGCTGTGCAGCTCGGCTTGGGCGCCAATCGGCTGCAGAAACACTTCAGGGATCAGAATCCCAAGTAGATGCTGGCTCTGGGTCCTCTGCCCATCTTTCATTGCTGCGTCTCTGCTTGCCAATCCAATGGCCTGCAGAGTTATGAAAATGATTTTTTGAGTCTTCTATCTGGATCACTGAGATGCGATTGCTGTGTTTTTGTCTGCCTGTCTGACTGTCTGTCTGCCTGTCTGTCTGTCTGTCTGTCTGTCTGTCCTTCTGCCTGTCTGTCTGCCTGTCTGTCTGTCTGTCTGTCTGTCTGTCTGTCTGTCTGTCTGTCTGTCTGTCTATGTCTCTGTGTCTGAGTGTCAGCCCATTTGTCCCATTGAGTTCATCTCCCTGTTCGCCCTGCAAGCCAGTCATAACTGATGTCGCTATCCAGTGTCAATATAAACTGTACTGTTTGTTGATCAGCTCCCTCCCAAATGGTTGATAAATAAAACATTGCACCGCACTGTTTTCGGTGATGCTAAGAAATCTTCGCACTGTTTTGTTTTAAATTTCTGTTTGCAGCAGAGTCCCATCGCACCGAGCGAAGTGCAGCCATCCAAGTAATTAGTTTCTGCAGCTTTTAGATTAGCATGCATACAAGGTGACTAGGGGGATTCGGAATGCCTTAAGGAAATGGGATCTCTCTCTCCAGACAGCCTGGTTTATGAGGACCCGACGGTAGGGGGGAAGAGAGGTGACAGGCTTATTTCCGCCCAGCCTTCTCGTTTCCACTTCTTTCGGTTGCTATTGGCAACTTGAAAAAGATTGGGTGATTATAGAAACGGAGCGAACTGGCACTTTAATTACTGAGGCCTGCCTTGCCTGCTGTCCCAGTTCCCGGTCCGGGTCGTCTTGACAAATCATAAAACACCCGCCTTCTTCTTCTGTCTCCCCCCCTCGAGTCAGTCTTTATGCACCTGCACGTCACGCCACCTACCCTCCTCCCCTCTCTCGATTATAAAACTGTGGCTTGCATGAGCTCTCGAAGTATTCGTTTTTGATAATAAAAAAATCCGTAAAAAATTCTTTTGATTTTGTTTGTCAATAAGAAGCAGTAGAAGTTTTCATGTTGCTATCTCGAATGCGGTAAGTTGGAACAGTAAGTTTGCTATGTTGGTTGTTGGTTGGGACTCGTACTATCCTAGTATAAAGACAAACAACAAGGCCTTTTTTAATGACAAGCCCCAACCAACACTGAATTCGCGGTACCCACCCAGTGCCCGAGTCTGGTAGAGAATGAATTGAAAAAGAGTTTGACCAGGGACCTCTGAATACACTTGGACTGGTAACCAGTAACCTAAAAGTTGTAGCAGAATTCACTAATTTATAGAGCATAACTTGTTTTCATAATTTTCATATTTTTCATTATCTAAGCTATAAACATAAAAAACAGTCATTCGCGCGAGAGCTCTGGGATGGAGGGGCATCATAAAACCGAAATATCATAACTCCGAATGTTTTAGCAATGTCCAATGCTATTTTGGTTTTTCTAGTTATTATTTTTGCACGAATTCAAACAGTCCATGTGCATCCAGAGGTCCCTGAGCTGGCGCAGCGAGCAGATCGTGAGAAGCAAATTGCAGGAGAAGAGATTGCGAAGAGCTGACAATGAAAGAGTGCAAACGGAGCAACGCCCCTACCGTGCACAGCTTATAAATTAGACATGCAAAACCCATCATACAAACTGCTTCTCTGTTAAATTATTTCATCTCGAGCTATTCTTCTGCGTGAGTTAACAACAATTTATTAGTTACCTTCACTTGTTATTTTGTAATGCGAGACTTCTCATGTGCAACAGTTTGTGCTTAGCTTGGAGTGTCAAAAATAGAGTTAAAAAACAGATTTGATTTCAACTTACCGGTAGATTAGATAAACTGTTCAATGTTATAAATTTCGCTTTGTAACTGGAATTCCTGTGACAACACTAAATTTGATTGAGGAAGCTTGTTTGTCACGTGTCGGTTGATTCTGTTGACCGTGTTTTTGCACCGCTTGTCTGTTCTGTAGGAATGTGTACTGTATGTGTGTGTGTGTGTGTGTGTGTGTGTGTGTGTGTGTGTGTGTGTGTGTGTGTAGCACAGGCATGCGCTTGTATTGTGCTTTGCGTGAGTCAGACATTTTTATGTGAAACTTTCTATGTGAAAATTAACTGTGAAGATTAGCTACCAACACTGCCGTGCCGCTGCTCTTTAAAAAACCTCTTTATTACATGAAAGACTTTGCAATGTCTTTTGCACTGCTAGGCCACCGCCTTTACCACACATCCTTAGTTCCTGCGCCAGCCTCTCAGATCCTCAGTTGTTAATTTATTCTCCCAGATCCTCAATTGCCAAGCTGTTGTCCCAGATCCTCAGTTGCTGGGCCAGCCTGCCAGATCCTCAGTTGCTGGGCCAGCCTCCCAGATCCTCAGTTGCTGGGCCAGCCTGCCAGATCCTCAGTTGCTGGGCCAGCCTCCCAGATCCTCAGTTGCTGGGCCAGCCTCCCAGATCCTCAGTTGCTGGGCCAGCCTCCCAGATCCTCAGTTGCTGGGCCAGCCTCCCAGATGCTCAGTTGCTGTGCCAGCCTCCCAGATCCTCAGTTACTGTGCCAGCCTCACAGATCCCCAGTTGCCATCCCCACCTTACACACATCTGGGGCTCATATTGGTCAGGTCTAGCTCAGCATTGGGGATATTTAATCCAAGCATTTTCCCACAAGTCGCAGTCCCGCCCGCCCGCAGCCCGGCAGCCATGCTGTCCTGCCCGTTTCTCAGCCACCTGCCGAGCGGCCTCATCCAGTCCCGGCCCTGGTCTCTGCTGCGCTTCGCCCAGCGCTGCCCCGTGATCGGCAAGCACATCCAGCGGGCCATGACAGCCGGCGTTGAGGAATCTACGCAGTCGCAGCGACATCAGCAACCGCCGCCGCCTTCGTCAATGTCTGAGACGAAGAAGTGCCCGTTTCTCAGCGGCCGCCTAGCTGCTAGCGACGCCGCCGTCTGCGGCCTGTCGCCGCCCAGCGAGTGTCCGTACAGCCGCATGGCCGGCCGGCCGCTGACCGTCTGCTGTATGGACGAGCAGCAGGCGGCTCCAATGCCAGCCGAGCCGCTGGTGCCGCAGGCTGAGCCCCCCAACCTCTACAACTACAAGGCCCGCTGCGAGGCCCAGCTGCAGCGGAAACGCGACGATTACAGCTATCGGGTGTTTCGCAAAGTGAACAGGCGCGGCCCGAGTTTCCCCCTGGCCGAGGAGCACACGGGCGGCAGGAAGGACATCACGGTGTGGTGCAGCAATGACTATCTGGGCATGAGCTGGCATCCCGTGGTGCAGGTATTGGCAATTTCTGCTTCTAGTAGGGATTGTTGTCTAGTTAGTCTTCTCGTACGAGTACAATAAATGTATGAAAGTAGATCCTGAGGTGTGATGGGGGTAGAAGGGTAAGATGTTAGAGGCTGAGAGAGTCGGTTGGGGGGAGAAGTAGGCTGAGACAATCGGGGGAGATGTAGGCTGAGAGAAACGGGGGAAAAGTAGGCTGAGAGATTAGGGGGAAAAGTAGGCTGAGAGAAACGGGGGAGAAGTAGGCTGAGAGAAACGGGGGAGAAGTAGGCTGAAAGAATCGGGCGAGAAGTAGGCTGAGAGAAACGGGGGAGAAGTAGACTGAAAGAATCGGGGGAGAAGTAGGCTGAGAGAGTCGCTGGAGAAGTAGGCTGAGAGAATCGGGAGAGAAGTAGGCTGAGAGAGTCGCTGGAGAAGTAGGCTGAAAGAATCGGGGGAGAAGTAGGCTGAGAGAGTCGCTAGAGAAGTAGGCTGAGAGAGTCGCTGGAGAAGTAGGCTGAGAGAGTCGCTGGAGAAGTAGGCTGAAAGAATCGGGGGAGAAGTAGGCTGAGAGAGTCGCTAGAGAAGTAGGCTGAGAGAGTCGCTGGAGAAGTAGGCTGAGAGAGTCGCTGGTGAAGTAGGCTGAGAGAGTCGCTGGAGAAGTAGGCTGAGAGAGTCGCTGGAGAAGTAGGCTGAGAGAGTCGCTGGAGAAGTAGGCTGAGCACAGAAGATCAGCGGTGCCGATCGGTGACCGCCCACAGGAGGCGGTGATCGAGGCGGCCAGGCAGCACGGTGTGGGCTCGGGCGGCACCCGCAACATATCGGGCAACACCATCCATCACGAGGCGCTGGAGGCCGAGCTGGCCGACTGGCACGGCAAGGAGGCCGCCCTGCTGTTCACCTCGTGCTACGTAGCCAACGAGGCGACTCTGTACACCCTTGGCCAGCTGGTGCCCGGCCTGGTGTTTCTGTCCGATGCCGGTAATCACGCGAGCATGATTCACGGCATCCGCACTAGCAACTGTCGCAAGGTGAGCTGCTGCACTAACGAGTCAGTTTTAACCAAGCGTTCACGATGTTAAAACTGACTGTTCACAATGTTTCACTGCCAAAAATTCACATTTGTAAATATGCGTTCACAGTGTTGTAACCGAGGATTCACAGTTGTAACCGAGCGTTCACACTATTGCTACATAAGGATTCACAGTTGTAACTAAGCGTTCACAATATTGCTACATAAGAAGGATTCACAGTTGTAACCGAGCGTTCACACTATTTCTACATAAGGATTCACAGTTGTAACTAAGCGTTCACACTATTGCTTCATAAGGATTCACAGTTGTAACTAAGCGTTCACAGTATTGCTACATAAGGATTCACAGTTGTAACTAAGCGTTCACAGTATTGCTACATAAGGATTCACAGTTGTAACTAAGCGTTCACACTATTGCTACATAAGGATTCACAGTTGTAACTAAGCGTTCACAGTATTGCTACATAAGGATTCACAGTTGTAACTAAGCGTTCACACTATTGCTACATAAGGATTCACAGTTGTAACTAAGCGTTCACAGTATTGCTACATAAGGATTCACAGTTGTAACTACAGGGTGTCGACGGCCTCCTTTATATCCTTTATCTCCTTTATTATAGTTGTATTTTGTACAGTTTTGTACATTTGTGTACTTTTTGTACATTTATTACTCTCAACTGATATAATGTGCTGCATCAAAATAGTAGCAATAAATTTTTATTAACTGTCTAGCACGCCTGCAGCTACCTGTAGACCACCTGGTGCAGGTTGGTATGGATGGCCCAAGTGTCAATTTGAAGATTTTTTGCGATTTAAAGACAAAGCTACAGTCTGAGACTGAAGATCTCGCTGGTTCGGTTGTTCTTGACACTGGTACCTGTGGATTGCACACAGCAAGCCGATCATCCCATTGCAGCCATGACGCCAGTGGTTGGCATCTTCAGCAGTTTCTACGCAACCTGTATTATTTGTTTAAAGACTGTCCAGCTCGAGTTACAGAATTCAAGCAGTGACACTGCTACAATCTACGCCCAATCAAGTTCTGTACTGTCCGCTAGCCAGAGAATTCCAAAGCAGCCAACCGAAGCACTGGAAATGCTTCCTAGCTTACTCCAGTGGCTGGCTGCAAAGAGACCTGATGATTCAGAGTCCCTCATGTCACAGCTTCGATCTGCTTGTGCTGACAAGTACTTAGAGGCCAAGCTTCATTTTTTGTCTCTATCGCCAACCTACTTGAGCCATTTTTGCGACAGTTCCAAGCTGCTGCACCAATGTTTCCATTTTTGTACGAATCTCTAGGAGAAGTGCTTCGCAGTGTCATGCTACGATTTTTGGATGCCGACGTGATGAAGAAGTGCCTCACAGTGACTCAGCTCTTAGACCTTGACTTAAGCCAACAAGGTGTGCAGAAAACTACTGTGGACTTTGGTTCAGCTGCTCAGGCTGCTATTGAACAACTCAAGCGACAAGCAACACCACCAACTCAACATGAGCACTTGGCTTTTCGCACCACTAGTCGCGAGTTTCTTTTGAAAGTGCATGAAAAGTTGTTTGAGAAGTCCCCTTTGGCACAGCCTATTGCCAGGGCAGCAAGTTCTCTATCACCGCACCTTCTTCAGGAGGACACCAGTTTGTGTGACAAGAGGTTCAAGTTGCTAATGAAGCTGCTTTCTGACTCTGGTTGGTTGACACATGAGGATGCTGATAAAGCAGTTTTTTATCATGTAAAGTGATCCTCAGTGCTGTGTAGCTCTCTGCATAATTTTGACAGGCATACTGATCGACTTGATGTGTTCTTTTCTAACCTCTTTTCTCAGCAGAAAGTGCTGAACAATTGCAAGGAGCTTCTTTGGATTGTTTGTTGTTCTAATATTGTCACATGGGCAGGCATCAGTTGAAAGTGGCTTCTCTATTAACAATAGTCTGCTGGTGGAAAACTTATCTGACCGAAGCCTAATTGCACAGATAATTGTTTCCAAGCTATTCATGATGCCGGATCAGTCACAGCAATTGCCATCACTCCCAGAATGCTGCAGCATGTACGATCTGCCCGTTCAAGGTGCCTGGAAGCTCGAGAGCTGCAGCATAAACTGGACTTCGATAATGAACAGAAGGCTAAAAATAAAAAGTGGCAGCAAGAGATGGTTGAGAAACTTGAGAAAGAAGTGGCAGCTAAGCGTCATACGGCAGATGCAGCAACAAAGGATGCCGATAAGCTTCAAAAGAAGCTTGATGAGTTGAACAACGCTGACCTCTAGTATTGACATTTTTACATCTAGAGACAGCTAATTCCATTTAGGGGACAGTCTAGTTTTTATATTTTGCCTGCATGAATCAAGTGTAAAAAGTGTTTTTGTTTTGTTTTGAATGTAAACGTTTTCCCAACTCCCAGTTCTATTAATATTACATATTTTGTTTCACATGTGTGCAAGCAGTGGTAACACTGAGTTCATTTGTTTTTAACACAATCATCTACTTTCTTAACATCAGGTATTTCTCCAGTAGGTAATCAATGATGATAAATAGATCTGAATAATAATAGACAAAAATGTTGCTCGCGCAACTCAGAATGTACAACAGCAACTTGTGTAACAAGAATGCATAAAAAAGTCTCGTTTTTTAATTTTAATGTTGTAGTTTTTTTTGCTTAAGTCTTGTTACTAAGATAAAGTCCCCCTCCTCTAGCTGTACCCTGGCCCTTGCAAAAAATCTCCTTTATCTCCTTTATTTGGGAGACAAAAAATGCGTCGACACCCTGTAACTAAGCGTTCACAATATTGCTACATAAGGATTCACAGTTGTAACTAAGCGTTCACAGTATTGCTACATAAGGATTCACAGTTGTAACTAAGCGTTCACAGTATTGCTACATAAGGATTCACAGTTGTAACTAAGCGTTCACAGTTTTGCTACATAAGGATTCACAGTTGTAACTAAGCGTTCACACTATTGCTACATAAGGATTCACAGTTGTAACTAAGCGTTCACACTATTGCTACATAAGGATTCACAGTTGTAACCAAGCGTTAACAGTTGTCGTAACCCGGGTCGGTTTGGGTGCCCAGTCCCGAGTACAATATGTATTACACGCAATATACAGGCGTAGTGACGCTCTGTCTGTACTTTTATGGATACGAGCAGGCGTGACGACGCTCTGCGATAATAGGTCGATCCCTCTGGTGTTGTGACACTCAGAGTTCACGCTGCAGCTCGAGGTGTGGTGACACTCTCGAGTGCTTCTAGTTTCCATACTGTAAGGTTGTACACACTATATAAAGTAACCGGTACAGTACTACAATAATACACAATATACTACGCTGCTGTGCTGCAGTGGTCACAGTCGCAGGCGTGATGACGCTCTAGCTATGGAACCACTGCTACGGCAAGGCCTCGGAAAAGCTAAAGAAGCGAATAAACTCTGGGTCTTACCGATGACAGAAGCTGTGAGGCTCGTTCGAATATCGCAACCACCTGACCGCTTTATTTGCTCGCAATTAATTGAGTCTTCGCAGTAAGAGACCGTCTATACGGCTCGCTTGAGTATCGCTAGTTTAGTTTGAAGAACTAGGCGCGGGCGCGGAGCGGGGGAAGGTGCTGGGCCAGGCTTGAGCACTATATACCACTTAAACAGGGTAGAGGGACAGACAGCGAGAGAGAAACGCCAAACAAAAGAAATGACCTCTCAGCCAATCAGCGTGCCCGCCGAGCAGATCTGACTGAATGGGGGCTAGAGCGAAAAACACAAACTCTCAGGCCCAGCCAATCAGTGGCCGCCGCGGGGAAAGACTCAAGCCGGGCCGGGCGACCCCCAACCAGCCAGAACAGGCCAGACACCACACAGTATTGCTACTAATGGTTCACAGTTCCAACCAAGCATTCACAACCTCCATCCCCAATCCTGCAGATAATTTTCCCGCACAACAATGTCGCCCGCCTTCGCCAAGAGCTGCTGAAGCTGCCGCTGGATTCGCCCAAGCTGGTGGCCTTCGAGACCGTCCACTCCATGACAGGCGACATCAGCCCCCTGGCCGAGCTGTGCAGCCTGACTCGCCAATTCGGCGGCCTCAGCTACGTCGACGAGGTGCACGCGGTCGGCATGTACGGCGCCGCCGGTGCCGGGGTCGGCGAGCGCGACGGCTGCCTGGCCGGCATGGACCTGATCAGCGGCACCCTCGGCAAGGCTATCGGCAACATCGGCGGCTACGTTGCCGGGGACGCCACTGTGATTGACGCGGTCAGGAGCTACGCCAGCGGCTTCATCTTCACCACCAGCCTGCCGCCGACTGTGCTGGCCGGTGCTCGGGCCTCCCTTGCCGTGCTTCGCTCCGTCGAAGGCGCCGAGCTTCGCCAACGCCACCAGGCCGCTGTACAGCTCCTGCGCGATGCCCTGCTGAGCCGCGGCCTGCCTGTGATCCCGCGCCGAGCCACATCATCCCGCTGCACGTTGGCGATCCCCGGGTTGCTCAGGCCATCTCCGAGCACATGATGCACCGCTGCGGAGCCTACATCCAGGCTATCAATTATCCAACCGTTGCTAGGGGCGACGAGCGGCTCCGGTTGGCGCCGACGCCGCACCACACGGAGCCGATGATCGTCCGCCTGGCGGATCAGCTGGCTGACGCTTTCCGCCTTATCGGGCCGCACCTGCTGCGCTCCGACGGTCTGGAATCGGCGGCCGCTGATCCACCGCCCAGCCTGCAGCAGCTTGTGGTAGCCGCTTGACAACCAGATGTGTGTTTTCTGTTGCAGGCTTAGCGCTCTCCAGACACTGTGTACGGTATGCTTTTTCTCTGTTGGAAAGCAAGATGTTTTTTTCTGTTGTACCGTAAATTCTTTTTGGATATTTATATTGAGATTCTCCCAGAGTTGTCCTGGCTGGGATTCCCCGGTTTTGTCCTGGCTGGGATTCTCCCAGGGTTGTCCTGGCTGGGATTCTCCCGGGGTATTCCTGTCTGGGGATTCCGATGGGTTGTCCTGATTGAGATTCTCCCGGGGTTGTACTTGCTGGGATTCCCTCAGGGTTGTCCTGGTTGGGATTTGCCGGGGTTGTCCTGGTTGGGATTCGCCGGGGTTGTCCTGGTTGGGATTCGCCAGGGTTGTCCTGGTTGGGATTCCCCCTGGTTGGGATTTCCCCTGGCTATTCAGTCATTGGTATTCAACCAAACCATCGTATTAGAATAATCCCTGGGTTAAGCGCTAATTTCAATTCCATATATAGTGAGGTCCCAATATAAACTGTCAGCCAATACTAGCTTGTTTATTACTAGATTTATTACTCTGCCCCTTCGAAACTGTGGTTAGCAGCGGCCGTTTGCTGTGCTAAAAGGCGCGCTTTCTCTATTAGCCAGCTTATTTAGTTTAGAGTATCATACAAATGTATCGAATTCGCAGAAGAACGTTTCTCTAACTGCTAGGAGTTTAATGTATTTATCTGCCAACGCTGCCATGCTAATGTAGACAAAGCTGTTTAGAAAATTGTTGTTATTTTTGCGTCAACTGAGCTAACTGGTTAAATGTATTGTGAAATGCTGCTTCTAGACCAAAGAGTTTGTCTTGCTTTTTTCGTCTGCAACGCCTCTTTTTAAACATCGTTGTTAGCTGTTTTGTTTGTCTTTTTTCTAGTAGAAAGCCATTACCTGTACTGTGGAGCGCTTCATGCGAAAATCGAATAGCTATATTACTCTTTATAATGGAAACTGAAAGTTATTGCTGAGCAATGCAGCTCTTATTTCTATGCCCCTGTATAAGCTGATATTTATTACTGTACGAGTATGACGCAATGCGCAATTCACTATTTACAAAATAAACGTTAATCTGGCACAAAAATACAATCGATCCTTTTTTGTTTACGCGTCGGATTATTCACAAATTCTATTGCTAGAGTTCGATTTCCCTTAATTTTATAGTTTCGCAAGTTGACACTCTCTTCCGACATGTCCAAGTGTCTGGAAGCAAAGTTTCGGAAGTTGACACTCTCTTCCGACATGTCCAAGTGTCTGGAAGCAAAGTTTCGGAAGTTGACACTCTCTTCCGACATGTCCAAGTGTCTGGAAGCGAAGTTTCGGAAGTTGACACTCTCTTCCGACATGTCCAAGTGTCTGGAAGCGAAGTTTCGGAAGTTGACACTCTCTTCCGACATGTCCAAGTGTCTGGAAGCGAAGTTTCGGAAGTTGACACTCTCTTCCGACATGTCCAAGTGTCTGGAAGCGAAGTTTCGGAAGTTGACACTCTCTTCCGACATGTCCAAGTGTCTGGAAGCAAAGTTTCGGAAGTTGACACTCTCTTCCGACATGTCCAAGTGTCTGGAAGCGAAGTTTCGGAAGTTGACACACTCTTCCGACATGTCCAAGTGTCTGGAAGCGAAGTTTCGGAAGTTGACACTCTCTTCCGACATGTCCAAGTGTCTGGAAGCGAAGTTTTGGAAGTTGACACTCTCTTCCGACATGTCCAAGTGTCTGGAAGCGAAGTTTTGGAAGTTGACACTCTCTTCCGACATGTCCAAGTGTCTGGAAGCGAAGTTTCGGAAGTTGACACTCTCTTCCGACATGTCCAAGTGTCTGGAAGCGAAGTTTCGGAAGTTGACACTCTCTTCCGACATGTCCAAGTGTCTGGAAGCAAAGTTTTGGAAGTTGACACTCTCTTCCGACAGTCTAAATGTCTGGAACGGTGTCAGTGTCAATGTTGGCGATGAGTTAAGTGTACATAATGCAGGCCCCATATATATAAACCGGTGTTGGGTCTGAACTCTGGGCTCTAGCGGGGCAACGTTCCGGCTTGAAATATTTGTCCAAGTTCTTAAATTTTAATTGCAGAGTTTTATTCTTAACAAAGCGAGTCGCCCTCCAATTGTTAGCAAATAACGCTAGCTACATCTGCGAGTAACTGCATTCGGTTTGTTTCAGAAGCTGGCATTCATTCATCTACTGGTATTATTCTTGTGCGTTGCAGCTATCTAAACCTACGAGCTCATTGCCGCTTTCATCTCATCATCAGAGAGCAAACCGGTTCCTCTGTGCGCATTTTTTTGCCTGCCTGCACACTGGTTGGCCCGCGGCAGCACGCCGCACTGTACGAGCCGTTGGGGAACTTCAATGGGATTGTACGATGCCCATGTACATGTTTGTAGCAATGGACGAGATGGCAGACAGGTGAACTGAGCGCTTGTTTAACAAGGCGACAGGTAACACAGTGCGTGCGTGCCGTTTTTTCAACTATAAAATCGTATTTAAATAGATAACAAGTTTTGCTAGGAAAAATATAAGAAAGCAGAGAACAAAGAGCCCGCAGACACCAGCAAAACACAAGCATGTCGATTACAAGCAAAGCTTCCGAAGCCTTAAAGAGCTTGGCTACTGCCATAGGGTGCTCTGATAAAGTTGCGATTGCAACGGCCAAAATGACGGAGACTGTTCTGAGCGTGGCGAGCAGCTGGGAAAAGGCGCAGACTGATCTCCGGGAACTGTTGAGCAGCAGTGAAAGCGCTGAGTGGAATGAGCTGTCCAAACTGCTCCGGAAAACGAAGCAGTCTGCCGATTTTTTCAGAATCGCGTGCCAAAATCTGCAAGAAAACTGGAAATCGAAGAGAGAGATCATGGAGGAACCACTCAAGAATGATGAAGCCAGTGTCGATTTCATAAAAGGCTGTGTTGAAGATCTGACTGAGTTGCTCACCAAAGTTTCCAACTGCGAGGTGAAGTATAAGGAATTTACTGAGGATTTAAATGAGACTGTCACGTTCGCAACCAAACTTGTTGCGCGGGTAAAAAACGCAAACGAGAAAGCTGAACGAGACGCGTCCAACACGCGTACAGTTGGTTACACTGCAACTGGTGCTTTTGCTTTGGCTGCTGGCGTTGTAGCCACAGTAGCGACAGGTGGGCTCGCTCTAGGGGCTGCTGCAGCTGGCGGTGTGGCCGCCCTGGCCACAGGAAAGTACACTCGGGAAACAGCTGCCCGGCTAGACAAGCTGGGTGAGCAGTTCAACGAACTCAAAAACAAGCTTGAATTGTCGATTAGCGAACTCAACAAAGTCGGCGACGAACTCGTGGGTCTTCGCTCGGCAACTGAGAGCCTGGCCAGCCAGATTGACGAACTGAAGCGGCTCGCCTTGAAGCAGAAGCTCGAGAAGGACAAAGAGGAACTCAGACTGGAAAACGAACAGAAGGAAAGAGAGATTCAAGAGCTCAAGCGAGCTCAGCAGGAGTCATTCAAACGGAAGCAGAGCTGCGTGTGCGCCATCCTGTGAAGCCGCGGATTTGAGCCTTTGACCTTTTAAGACATTCGGCTGGACTGGTTCATACTCCACTGATTTAAATTACATACTCTTAAGTGGTCTTCATTCTGCTTCTATAATAACAAAAAATTTTTGCAGTGAGTCTAGCGTCTGCTGTGATATTAGATAGATATTCATATTTTATTATTTTTAATACTAGTAACGCATAATTTTTTTTAAACTAAACTTAATATCATAAGCTATTAAAATACACATGTATTACAATACTTGTTAGTTCTCTTAAAAATCGCAGTTGCCATTGTGCTGCTACTCGTATTCGACTCTGATACTTAATTGTCACGCCTGTATTGAGCCTGTATATTGCTGTATTACTGTATTTTTACTAATGCTCTACAGCAATACAATAATATGCACTCATACAGTTCAGTAAGCCGCAAATCCTACGATTACTACTGCCAGTAGTAACAACCGAGGTGTCTGGTCAGTATTTTTTAGTTGAAGAAGTGAAGAAGGTTTTGTTGGATGAATTTTCAGAGATTATTTATGGATTAAATATTCTTCCTTCCTGACACCTTGCTTCCAACTGACAGCCTTGCTTCCAACTGACAGCCTTGCTTCCACCTGACAGCCTTGCTTCCAACTGACAGCCTTGCTTCCACCTGACAGCCTTGCTTCCACCTGACAGTCTTGCTTCCACCTGACAGTCTTGCTTCCACCTGACAGCCTTGCTTCCACCTGACAGTCTTGCTTGTACCTGACAGCCTTGCTTCCACCTGACAGCCTTGCTTCCACCTGACAGTCTTGCTTCCAACTGACAATCTTGCTTCCACCTGACAGTCTTGCTTCCACCTGACAGCCTTGCTTCCACCTGACAGTCTTGCTTCCACCTGACAGCCTTGCTTCCACCTGACAGTCTTGCTTCCACCTGACAGCCTTGCTTCCACCTGACAGCCTTGCTTCCAACTGACAGCCTTGCTTCCACCTGACAGCCTCGCTTCCACCTGACAGTCTTGCTTCCACCTGACAGCCTTGCTTCCACCTGACAGCCTTGCTTCCACCTGACAGCCTTGCTTCCACCTGACAGCCTTGCTTCCACTTAACAGCCTTGCTTCCGCCTGACAGCCTTGCTTCCACCTGACAGCCTTGCTTCCACTTAACAGCCTTGCTTCCGCCTGACAGCCTTGCTTCCAATCGACAATCTTCCCTGCAATCTGCAAGACAGTGCAATGCTTTACTTAGTGAGAATATCTTTAATTTTGATTAAGCTTTCAGATAAGTTTCATTTTGACCATATCGCTGCGGGCAAGTAAAGCGTGCGGACCCGCTCGTGGTTTTAATCACAGCGACTGGCCGATCCTAAATAGATGGCCGCACACAATGGCAGCATTGAATAGGGAGGGGCGGGGCAATTTCAACTGAGGATTTGGGCGCTGGGATAAACTCCTGTAAGCTGGAGCTACTCTGATGAAGCTGGCAGAATCTGCACGGCATGCTTATCAGGAAGCGGCCTTGTCAGCAGTCCATCCAGTTCCTAATAGCGGTGCGTGCAGCTGCCATAGTGGTCTCTGCCCTGCGAGGCATAAAAACTATAGTACAAAACATGGCTCGTGAGGCATTATTCTATATGAGAATTCATTGATAGAAAGTTTTAGTAACTGACAGGTTTGACTGTGTCAGGTTGGCTCTTAGCCTGAAAACTCTTCGGAATTGTCAGTGAACTGCTATAGCTGTCTAATGCGCTATTGACAAGTGTGGGACAGATTCATATCCCAATATATGCTCTTGGGATAACTGCATCCAAAATTGGCAGCAAGATTTTCTCTAATGGCAAGAAATGTCAAGTTGTTTTCACGTTTTAATTGGTTTACGAATCAAGGACCACTGGTCCTTGTCGCGAATCTCGTAGGCAAATTGGAAATTCAGGGTGCCTCCACAGTTACCACTACACTGGAGTGTCCCTACTCACTTGTGTCATCATCAGGTGTCCTGTACTGGAGTGTCCCTACTCACTTGTGTCATCATCAGGTGTCCTGAATTGCAGTGTCCCTACTCACTTGTGTCATCATCAGGTGTCCTGAATTGCAGTGTCCCTACTCACTTGTGTCACCATCAGGTGTCCTGAATTGCAGTGTCCCTACTCACTTGTGTCACCATCAGGTGTCCTGAATTGCAGTGTCCCTACTCACTTGTGTCACCATCAGGTGTCCTGAATTGCAGTGTCCCTACTCACTTGTGTCACCATCAGGTGTCCTGAATTGCAGTGTCCCTACTCACTTGTGTCACCATCAGGTGTCCTGCACTGGAGTTTCCCTACTCACTTGTGTCAACATCAGGTGTCCTGCACTGGAGTTTCCCTACTCACTTGTGTCACCATCAGGTGTCCTACACTGCAGTGTCCCTACTCACTTGTGTCACCATCAGGTGTCCTACACTGCAGTGTCCCTACTCACTTGTGTCACCATCAGGTGTCCTGAATTGCAGTGTCCCTACTCACTTGTATCATCATCAGGTGTCCTGAATTGCAGTGTCCCTACTCACTTGTGTCACCATCAGGTGTCCTGAATTGCAGTGTCCCTACTCACTTGTATCATCATCAGGTGTCCTGAATTGCAGTGTCCCTACTCACTTGTGTCACCATCAGGTGTCCTGAATTGCAGTGTCCCTACTCACTTGTATCATCATCAGGTGTCCTGAATTGCAGTGTCCCTACTCACTTGTATCATCATCAGGTGTCCTGAATTGCAATGTCCCTACTCACTTGTGTCACCATCAGGTGTCCTGAATTGCAGTGTCTGTCACAAGCTGTCACAATCAGATGTCCCGAAGTACTTTCCACCAGATGCACTTTGGTTTGACAGCCTTCCGTCGGCCTACAATCCCTGCTTCGGCTCTGGGGTGCTGCAGTCCCAATGAAGGTGAACAGCTTTTAACATCAGACTATTAGTCGGTATTGTATGGTCTCACTTCTCATCCTAATGGAACGGTAAATTTTAGCTCAAAAGGACTTTGAAACTTTGAGCAGTTAAGCCGATTTTAGCTCAAATCCATTTCTAGCATTTCTAGCTTATCAAGCTTTGCCAACACAGCATCGCATTATCAGACTCAAGACGTGTTAAACAGCGCTGACTGATAAAAAATTGCAGGAAATTTCGCGTTTTGTTTTGTCAGCTCATTTTGGCTGCCAATCAAGAAAAGAGAATTGCGAAAAAATATTTCGCTTCTTTGGCAGCAAGCGCGGCTCAAGTTGCTGCAATTAACCTGCAGCAGCCATCGAGCGAAGCGCGCCTATCAAGTCGAGCAGCTCTCCGAATTCGGGCTCTGGGAAATTGGAAATCGCTATTCAAAATTGCATTCATTGCCTTTTTTTCCAAGCCTCTTCTAGGCTGGGCGGGAGACCGCTATCTCAATGGCCACTTGTTTGCGAGCCCAATCCAAACTTACCTGAGGAGCCACAAGTTTGTCAAGCGATATTACGATGCATTTAGTCGGAGCTCAAGTCTCGTAGCTTAGTGCGGCAACTCTCGCGATCAATTCTGATTAACAACCCTCATCCCCCGCTATCGGCAGGCGGCTCAGCAGATGCTGAGTGAACCTGTGCGTCAAGTAGATTGCGGGCCAGGTAACCCCGATCGCTGGCAGAGCGAACATATGCTTCCGCCGTGTATTGGGGGAGAAAATTTTTTACCTGCGTGTGTTGCAGTGCGGGGCACCGCTCGGCAGTCGGTGATAAGAGGTTGGGAAATTATTAGACAACACGTTAGGAGTAATTGCTGGTAGCAGTAGGACGAAACACAAATAACTTTTAGTACACTGCGCATGCATTATAAGAAAGTAAACTTGTTCAGACTTTAATAATCGACATATTTATGAGTCACACAGAAGGCAAGACTGGAATGATTCCGGGAACGAAGGGACTCGGGAACGGAGGGACTCGGAAACGGAGGGTCTCGGGAACGGAGGGACTCAGAAACGGAGGGACTCAGAAACGGAGGGACTCGGGAGCGGAGGGACTCGGGAACGGAGGGTCTCGGGAACGGAGGGACTCGGGAGCGGAGGGACTCGGGAACGAAGGGACTCGGGAGCGGAGGGTCTCGGGAACGGAGGGACTCGGGAGCGGAGGGACTCGGGAGCGGAGGGTCTCGGGAACGGAGGGACTGGGGAACGGAGGGACTCAGAAACGGAGGGACTCAGAAACGGAGGGACTCAGAAACGGAGGGACTCGGGAGCGGAGGGACTCGGGAACGGAGGGTCTCGGGAACGGAGGGACTCAGAAACGGAGGGACTCAGAAACGGAGGGACTCGGGAGCGGAGGGACTCGGGAGCGGAGGGACTCGGGAACGAAGGGACTCGGGAACGGAGGGTCTCGGGAACGGAGGGTCTCGGGAACGGAGGGTCTCGGGAACGGAGGGACTGGGGAACGGAGGGACTCAGAAACGGAGGGACTCGGGAGCAGAGGGACTTAGTGACTGAGGAACGCAGATACGGATGGGGACTTAAAAGCATTCATTCGCGTCATACCGGTCCATTAAAGTGACGAAAATGCTATCAATAGCCGAATTCAACATCTCAGATCCTGGTAGATTTCAGAATCCAAATTTGTCCAACTTTGGCCCACGCACCTCTCATGCAGCTGCCGCGGCCAATCAACTGACTGCTTTGCGGATGAGGCCGCACTGCTGCATCAGGTTAATCCCGGGAGCCAGGGAAGAGGGGCAGGGCGGTGAAGAGGCGCAGAATGAGAAAGATGAGATACCCTCGTAGAGAGAACCCAAAACTTCTCGTTGCATTCCGAGCGCATAAATACTAGCGATTGGGCAGCTCCTCGCCACTGGAGTGCGAACGCCAGCTGGGCATTTGAGTAACCCAAGCCATCGCAGTGCAGTTGCAAATCCTGCTAAACGTTTCGAGCACGGAGAGACAACGACGGATATGACGAAACTGCTGCTACTGCTCTCGGCTGCTCTGATGGCGGTCAACTTGCTGAGTCATTCAGCCAGTGCCAAGGGTGAGAGCGTGTCTCCTTAATTTACTCGTATTACCAAATTTGGGGTCAGACTCGAAAAATGGTTTAAGTACTAATATAATCCGCACATTTCAGACCTGCTGGACACTGATGAGCTCGATAAGGCCGACATAAACGGTGATGCATCTCTTTGGCAAGACAAAAAGCGGGCCGGAGCCTGGAACAGCGGATTCGGTAAACGTGCCGGAGCCTGGAACAGCGGATTCGGTAAACGTGCTGGAGCCTGGAACAGCGGATTCGGTAAACGTGCTGGAGCCTGGAACAGCGGATTCGGTAAACGTGCTGGAGCCTGGAACAGCGGATTCGGTAAACGTGCCGGAGCTTGGAACAGCGGATTCGGTAAACGTGCTGGAGCCTGGAACAGCGGATTCGGTAAACGTGCCGGAGCCTGGAACAGCGGATTCGGTAAACGTGCTGGAGCCTGGAACAGCGGATTCGGTAAACGTGCCGGAGCCTGGAACAGCGGATTCGGTAAACGTGCCGGAGCTTGGAACAGCGGATTCGGTAAACGTGCTGGAGCCTGGAACAGCGGATTCGGTAAACGTGCCGGAGCCTGGAACAGCGGATTCGGTAAACGTGCCGGGACCTGGAACAGTGGATTCGGTAAACGTGCTGGAGCTTGGAACAGCGGATTCGGTAAACGTGCCGGAGCCTGGAACAGCGGATTCGGTAAACGTGCCGGAGCCTGGAACAGCGGATTCGGTAAACGTGCCGGAGCCTGGAACAGCGGATTCGGTAAACGTGCTGGCGCTTGGAGCAGTGGATTCGGTAAACGACTTAGCGAGGCCAGTCAAGACATCCCGGAAGTAGCGGCCAACACCGAGTTTTACCTTGACCTTGAGTAGATACGATACGATTCCGACAATGAGACACAAACTTTTAACTGCTACATGTACCAATATGCGTCTCTTAGGAACGCTTGAACCTGCTCCGGAATCTCCCAGAATGCGCCACAGAAACTGAGCCTCGAACCTTGAACACAGTGTACCTCTTTTCCCAGACATCCTTAGCGAAGAGCTGGCGCTGTGTCCATAGGCATCAGTGGATGAACAGAAATATACAAAATTTAGTCGTAATGCATGCATGGCTTGCAAATCTTAACCCACGAGAGCAGCTGTGTTAGGTTGGTTTCCATGGCAAAATAACGCCGGTCTCGTTCACTGAAATACCCTCATTAGCTGAGCCCGACAACAACTGCCATTTTAAGCCCAAAAAGCGGCTCAGTGGGTAAGCAGAATGACAATAAGGAGGAATTACTAAAGTATCGCAGGTGCAAGTTTTCTCACGGGCCAAAGTAACTGATGCCATGCTGTAGACATTGACGCCGTATTGTGTTGTTAGTTGTTAGAGATTGGGTAGGAAGTTTTGAGCACATCTCAGGTGTGCCACTCAGCTTGCAAGCATTTGCAGACCCGAAAGGCTTGCGGTAAATCTCTGGCTCTATGCAGCTATTTCGGTACCCAAGAGGCACCAGTTATGGACAAGCTGATTCCCAATTCACCGCACGGTCTATGCTGTGATGCTGACTGCAATAAATCAGCCTCTGGCTTACTTCTAAACTAGACCAAGTCTGAGACAATAAAGAAAGTTTAAATTCTCTCATTGTTAACTGTACGGAGTACGGATAACTTCAGAGTAGCGGTGTGGGGCTGAGTAGCGGTGTGGGGCTGAGTAGCGGTGTGAGGCTGAGTAGCGGTGTGGGGCTGAGTAGCGGTGTGGGGCTGAGTAGCGGTGTGGGGCTGAGTAGCGGTGTGAGGCTGAGTAGCGGTGTGGGGCTGAGTAGCGGTGTGAGGCTGAGTAGCGGTGTGGGGCTGAGTAGCGGTGTGGGGCTGAGTAGCGGTGTGGGGCTGAGTAGCGGTGTGGGGCTGAGTAGCGGTGTGAGGCTGAGAAGCGGTGTGGGGCTGAGTAGCGGTGTGAGGCTGAGTAGCGGTGTGGGGCTGAGTAGCGGTGTGAGGCTGAGAAGCGGTGTGTGGCTGAGTAGCGGTGTGGGGCTGAGTAGCGGTGGGGGCTGAGTAGCGGTGTGAGGCTGAGAAGCGGTGTGTGGCTGAGTAGCGGTGTGGGGCTGAGTAGCGGTGTGGGGCTGAGTAGCGGTGTGGGGCTGAGTAGCGGTGGGGGCTGAGTAGCGGTGTGTGGCTGAGAAGCAGTGTGGGGCGAGTCCACAGTTAATTGAACTGCGCTAAATCGATGGCTTTAATCAAACACAGCAGTTTCATATTGGCGATGCCTCCATGCGCTGTGGCCAGTGAAATTCCTCAACAGCAGCCCCAAGGATGCAGTAAAGCCGACCCAATGCACAGAAGGCCTGGGCAACTCTCCCAAGCAGCAGAGCCGGCCCCTGCAGTCTCTGCAGTTACCTCTCCCACCGGGGCCCGCCGGCATTTAGTTTGGGGATGAGGAAGACAGTCCAGAATCCCGGAGACTCCCGAGACCGATTGAGATTTATGACCCCGAATCAGAGTAAGAAGAGTCAGAGAGAAATGAGCTGCGCAAAGTAGGGCCAATTCTCATTTCCGAAGGCCCTCACTGCTTTAGACTTCTATCTGCCATTCTATCTGCTAATCTGTCTGCCATTCTATCTGCTAATCTATCTGCCATTCTATCTGCTAATCTGTCTGCCATTCTATCTGCTATTCTATCTGCCATTTTATCTGCCATTCTATCTGCTAATCTGTCTGCCATTCTATCTGCTAATCTGTCTGCCATTCTATCTGCTATTCTATCTGCCATTTTATCTGCCATTCTATCTGCTAATATATCTGTCATTCTATCTGCTAATATATCTGTCATTCTATCTGCCAATCTATCTGCAATTCTGTCTGCCATTCTATCTGCTAATCTGTCTGCCATTCTATCTGCTATTCTATCTGCCATTTTATCTGCCATTCTATCTGCTAATATATCTGTCATTCTATCTGCTAATATATCTGCCAATCTATCTGCAATTCTGTCTGCCATTCTATCTGCTAATCTGTCTGCCATTCTATCTTCTATTCTGTCTGCCATTCTATCTGCTAATCTGTCTGCCATTCTATCTTCTATTCTATCTGCCATTTTATCTGCCATTCTATCTGCTAATATATCTGTCATTCTATCTGCTAATATATCTGCCAATCTATCTGCAATTCTGTCTGCCATTCTATCTGACATTAATTCTGCAATTCTATCTCTATGTGTGAATCTGTTTACCTTTTTGTTAACGCACTTCTGAGTTTTTCAATTTTTTAATCTATTCAATCGAATAAAATAAGCAGAAAAATTTAATTTCGTGAGAACCGCCAATCTCAGTTCTCAATGTGGAAGTGCCTGCTGTCACACTGCACACACACACGAGTATATATGTGTTTTTAATGCAAACGTTGATTGCTATTAATATAATATAAAAAGTTAACTGTAGCAGCAGTACAAAAGCAATTCTCGCAAGCTTCACACGCAAGCGATTCATCTGAACTAGCAATGCGTTAAGACTGGCATCTAGACTAGAAATCCATCTCTACTAGCTATCCATCTCTACTAGCAATCTATCTAGTCTAGCAATCCATCTAGACTAGCAATCTATATAGTCTAGCAATCCATCTAGTCTAGCAATCCATCTATAGTCTAGCAATCCATCTCTACTAGCAATCCATCTAGACTAGCAAACCATCTAGTCTAGCAACCCATCTAGTCTAGCAATCCATCTAGACTAGCAAACCATCTAGTCTAGCAATCCATCTAGTCTAGCAACCCATCTAGTCTAGCAATCCATCTAGTCTAGCAACCCATCTAGTCTAGCAATCCATCTAGTCTAGCAACCCATCTAGTCTAGCAATCCATCTAGTCTAGCAACCCATCTAGTCTAGCAATCCATCTAGTCTAGCAACCCATCTAGTCTAGCAATCCATCTAGTCTAGCAACCCATCTAGTCTAGCAATCCATCTAGTCTAGCAACCCATCTAGTCTAGCAATCCATCTAGTCTAGCAACCCATCTAGTCTAGCAATCCATCTAGTCTAGCAACCCATCTAGTCTAGCAACCCATCTAGTCTAGCAATCCATCTAGTCTAGCAACCCATCTAGTCTAGCAATCCATCTAGTCTAGCAATCCATCTAGACTAGCAATCCATCTAGTCTAGCAATCCATCTAGTCTAGCAATCCATCTAGTCTAGCAACCCATCTAGTCTAGCAACCCATCTAGTCTAGCAATCCATCTAGTCTAGCAATCCATCTAGTCTAGCAACCCATCTAGTCTAGCAACCCATCTAGTCTAGCAATCCATCTAGTCTAGCAACCCATCTAGTCTAGCAACCCATCTAGTCTAGCAATCCATCAAAATAACTGGAGATGAGGCAGCTCAGCCCTTAACCAATGCTCACGCCTGACTGCGTGTCTTACTGGGTTGGTAAAAAAATCCCAATTTCGCGACGGGAAATGGCAAAAAATGTTGAAAGTTAAAAACCGCACGGCTCGAAGCTTTAAGAAGCGAAATAATATATAAAGTCGTTAACGTTTTTAGACGGAGAGCACAGTGAGAGAAAACGGTTGAAAAAAGCTGACTATGCTACTGAAAAGCCGTCAGTAGCAAGTAGAGAAAGATTATCAAAATTCTTGCCAGGGCTTTATGAAAACTCGAACAAATATTGGTTTAATCCAGCCTTAAAAATCTAAACTATGTACCTAAGAGGTCCTGGGTTCGATGCCCTAGCAGAGGTGTATTGTTTAAAATTCGAATGAATAAAAACTGTGAAAACAATACCGTGGAGGAATATTTAATAACCAGTTTGGAAGGACAAGTTGACCAGTTAGTGAAAACGCGATCAAGAAGTTGAAAGCAAATTATATGAGTGAAAAACTGGCTGCTCTGAAAGGCAGGTTAATACTGGACCTTCGCAAGTGGTTGCACTTGTGTGACAAATAACAGAATATTCTTGGCTAGAAATGAATGACAAAGCAATTGATTAATTGGGGTTATCAATATTCGCAACCAGTGGAATAGCATTACTTATTGCACTGCTGGGCTTTACATGCTTACAGCAACAGTAAAACCTGTGACAGCAGCTGTAAGTAGTTCAGCTATCAGTTGAATAGCGAATCACGGCGGCTGTCTCAGACTGCGAAGCAAAGCTGCAAAGCTTGCAGTGCTATGTACAGGTGCACCTGGGAGCCAGGCTGGGGCGCTGAAATGGACAGGTATAGCGGGACAGATAGACAGAGAGAGACCATCAGACAGACAAAATCACAGACACAATTGGAGAGACATAATCAGATAGACAATCAGAAAGACACAATCAGATAGATACAAACAAACAGACACAATCGGAGAGAGACACAACCAGAGAAACATAACCAGAGAGACACAACCAGAGAGACACAATCGGAGAGACACAACAAGAGAGACAACCAGAGGGACAACCAGAGAGACAACCAGAGAGACACAATCGGAGAGACACAATCGGAGAGAGACACAACCAGAGAGACACAATCTGAGAGAGACACAACCAGAGAGACACAACCAGAGAGACACAATCGGAGAGACAGAATCGGACAGAGACACAACCAGAGAGACACAATCAGAGGGATACAATCGGATAGAGACATAGTCGGATAGAGACACAATCGGAGAGAGACACAATCGGGAGAGACACAACCAGAGAGACACAATCAGAGAGACACAATCGGAGAGAGACACAATCGGGAGAGACACAACCAGAGAGACACAATCAGAGAGACACAATCAGAGACACAACCAGAGAGACACAATCGGGAGAGACACAACCAGAGAGACACAACCAGAGAGACACAACCAGAGAGACACAACCAGAGAGACACAACCAGAGAGACACAACCAGAGAGACACAATCAGAGACACAACCAGAGACACAAGCACCAAGCAGGAAAGACAAAGACAGAAAACATGCCATTGGCAGTGCATGAAACGAATGCAGAGACGCAGTGAATGCGGCTGCATAGTGAGGGCACTAGCAACAGAGATGAAGCATTAGCAGCCCAGCTAACCGGACAGAGCGGACGCGGGGACGGCCGGGAAGGAGGGGGACTCAGAAAATGCTCAAATATAGTGCGGAGTCTCCTGCCCAGTGAGCAGTCTGAACACTGAGGTCGGCATGGTTTTCATGTGGATCTCCCCGACTCCGGAGGCCAGCATGGAGACAATCTTGTCGTGCGGGGTGGCCACCACGGACTGGCCGTTGATCTCGATGATCCGGTGGCCGACTCGGACTCCGCCGCGTTCGGCGATGCCGCCGCGGAGCAGCGAGCAGATGACGCCGTTTTGCACACTGAAGCCCAATTGGTACTTGGCGTCTGGCCGGCGGATTAGCACCTGCAGCAGTTCGGGATCTTGGCTGGACTAGCAATCCATCTAGTCTAGACTAGCAATCCATCTAGTCTAGACTAGCAATCCATCTAGTCTAGACTAGCAATCCATCTAGTCTAGACTAGCAATCCATCTAGGCTAGCAATCCATCTAGTCTAGACTAGCAATCCATCTAGGCTAGCAATCCATCTAGGCTAGACTAGCAATCCATCTAGGCTAGAAATCCATCTAGTCCATCTAGGATTCCACTAGGAGTCCACTAGGCTAGCAATCCCTCTTGAATATGCTAGCAATCCATCTTGACTAGGCTAGCAATCCATCTTGACTAGGCTAGCAATCCATCTTGACTAGGCTAGCAATCCATCTTGACTAGGCTAGCAATCCATCTTGACTAGGCTAGCAATCCATCTTGACTAGGCTAGCAATCCATCTTGACTAGGCTAGCAATCCATCCCAGGTAAACTAGAGTACCTGCACAACAGGCGGACAGGACACCAAGCTGAGCTTGACTGCAGTCCTCGGTCGGCAGGCTTTGAGCAGCTGCTGGCAGGTGGACAGCGGCAGGCCCACCAGACTGACCCCGTTCACCGCCAGCAGCTGGTCGCCGATGTTAAGCTGGGCGCAGCGGGCCGCTGGGCCGGCTGGCTGCATGTTGGCCAGCACGGCGGTGGGCAGCAGGGAGCCCCAGCCGCTTTCAACAACCACAACGCCCAACGGTTCGCCTTTGGCTTTGGGCACCAGCACCTCTTTCTGGGTCTCCGGCCGGCTGAACAGAGCCAGCTCCTCGCCTAGGAGGTCCTGCGCTTCCAGCACGTCCTGGTAGGCGGCCTCCCGCAGCTCTCGGCGATGCGGTCGGTCGACGCCGTTCGCGCGAAGAAACTCCAGATAGGCGGATTGGAAGGCCTGGCCGATGGACTGGGCTACCAGGCCGGCCTGGGTGGGCGGTGTGTGATATCAACTGATTTATTAATTGATAATGAGTGAGCCCCTAAAAGGACCGTTTTTATTTTCAGATAATTTGGGTGGACAGGGCAGGTGTGTTATATCAATTGATTTATTTATTGATAATGATTCAGCCCCTAAAAGGACCGTTTTTATTTTCAGATAATTTGGGTGGACAGGGCAGGTGTGTGATATCAGTTGTCGATTTATTCATTGATAATGAGTCTGTCCTTAAAAGGGCCGTTTTTCAGATAATTTGGGTGGACAGGGCAGGTACGTGTGATATCAATTGATTTATTTATTGAATATAGGTGAGGCCCTAAAAGGGCCGTTTTTTATTAGCTGGGCAGGTGTGTGTGAAATTAATTGACTTATTCATTGATTATAGTTGAGCCTCTAAAAGGGCCGTTTTTATTGATTTTGGATGGCAAGACAGGTTAGTGTGATATCAATTGATTTATTGATTGATATAGCAAAAGGGCGCCCAAAAGAACCCATGCATGCGTGCTTTGAATGCTTTCACTACAGAGAAGGTATAGTTCACTGGGCCTCATTAGCAAGTCGTCCAGACTCCATCATCCTCGAGACTATTCGGGGACTGTTTGCTGTGTGAGGTTATAATTTTAGTAAAAATGAGAACAGCGAAATAATTCGAAACTTTCAGCATGGACGAGTAGCGAAATCAATCAAGAACACACAGCTAGTTTCGACCTAGTAATAATAATATAATCATTGATTACACCTGCCCCAATCGGGCCTGATGTGCAACCGACATCGCATCTGAAGGCTGCGTACGGCTGTTCAGTCCAATGACTGAAGGGTCGCCACACACAGCCTCAATTACCCCAGCTAATGCTGGCACCCATTTTACAGCTGGGTGAACTCAAGCAATGTAGAGTAGTGTCTTGCTCAAGGACACAAATTGTTCCGAGAGTGGGTCGAACCGAATCGAACCCCCGACCTTCCAGCCATGAGTCCAATGCTCTAACCACTAGGCTACAACCACGGTCTACTTACTGAGAAGACTCAATTTGAACTGGAATATACAAGACACTGGAGACAAAGTGTCACGTGGGGGCAGAAGTTCACTTCCTGTTTAAGTGCAGTTGGAACTTTGGAACTTTTATAGTTCTCCCGTGATCAATTTGAACAGAAAATCTCGGATAAAGTTTCGATTTAAAAAATAGAAAAAAACGAAGGGAGATAAACGAAAAAGGAGAGGCGAGAGAATAAAGGAGAAGAAAGGAGTGGAAAGATGAGGAGGGAGGAGAGAGGAGATAAGAGAGAGAAGAGAAGAGGAGATGGGGCGAGAGGAGAGGAGAGAGGAGAGAGGAGATGATAGAGAAGAGAGGAGAGGAGAGCGGAGAGGAGAGAGGAGAGGAGAAAGGAGAGAGGAGAGAGGAGAGATGATAGAGAAGAGAGGAGAGGAGAGAGGAGAGAGGAGAGAGGAGAGGAGAGGAGAGAGGAGAGAGGAGAGAGGAGAGAGGAGAGAGAGGAGATGATAGAAAAGAGAAGAGAGGAGAGAGGAGAGGAGATGATAGAGAAGAGAGGAGAGGAGAGAGGAGAGAGTAGAGAAGATGACAGAGAAGAGAGGAGAGGAGAGAGGAGAGGAGATGATAGAGAAGAGAGGAGAGAGGAGAGAGGAGTGGAGATGATAGAGAAGAGAGGAGAGAGGAAAGAAGAGAGGAGATGATAGAGAAGAGAGGAGATGAGAGAGGAGAGAGGAGAGGAGATGATAGAGAAGATAGGAGAGAGGAGGGCGAAGAGAAGAGAAGAGAGAAGACAGGAAAGGGTAGAGAGGAGATTAGAGAGAAGAGCGCTGAGAAGAGATACAAACCTTGAGCAGGCCGGATTGCTATGATGAAGTTTCAAAGGACCCGAGGGCCGGATGGAGAGGCACGCGGGCCGCAGTTTGCCGACCCCTGTACTATAAAAAGCTATTTTTATTCCAATAATTTGATAATAGTACATGTAAGCTTTATTTCCATGAATAAAAATGTCCGCGCACACACACAGAGCTCAGGCAGTGCGCACTCACCTCGTCAGTCTCGAACACGTGGCAGACAACGCGGGCCTGCTTCTTCTCCGGACTGTGCAGGAGGCGCCTGCGGGCCATGAACACCAGCAGGTTGCCAATATCTGCGATGTAGGCCACGGTCTTCAGCGCGTGGTCCATCATGATCTCCTGCAGGTTGGCGTTCAGCACCAGGATCTTTTCCTTGGAGATGAACAGGTCGACTGGGACGCAGGGCTGCTGCTCTCCATCCGGCGCCTTGGCGGGCGGTGGACGGTTGAGGTCTTTGATTTAGGGAATCGCGGTACTGGGAAAGCGGCGGTGGCCCAGCAACTGAGGATCTGGGAGGCTGGCCCAGCAACTGAGCATCTGGGAGGCTGGCCCAGCAACTGAGGATCTGGGAGGCTGGCCCAGCAACTGAGGATCTGGGAGGCTGGCCCAGCAACTGAAGATCTGGGAGGCTGGCTCAACAACTGAGGATCTGGGAGGCTGACCCAGCAACTGAGGATCTGGGAGGCTGGCCCAGCAACTGACACTCTGGGAGGCTGGCCCAGCAACTGAGGATCTGGGAGGCTGGCCCAGCAACTGAGGATCTGGGAGGCTGGCCCAGCAACTGAGGATCTGGGAGGCTGGCCCAGCAACTGAGGATCTGGGAGGCTGGCCCAGCAACTGAGGATCTGGGAGGCTGGCCCAGCAACTGAAGATCTGGGAGGCTGGCTCAACAACTGAGGATCTGGGAGGCTGACCCAGCAACTGAGGATCTGGGAGGCTGGCCCAGCAACTGACACTCTGGGAGGCTGGCCCAGCAACTGAGGATCTGGGAGGCTGGCCCAGCAACTGAGGATCTGGGAGGCTGGCCCAGCAACTGAGGATCTGGGAGGCTGGCCCAGCAACTGAGGATCTGGGAGGCTGGCCCAGCAACTGAGGATCTGAGAGGGTGGCGTTGGCCCAGTAAGTGGAGATCTGGGAGGCTGGTGACTGAGACGTAAAGATGTAGCAGGATGCTCATCAGTGCTCCAGCTCGGACACCCACCTTGACCCTGTTCACAGCCTCCTGCGCTTGCGTCATCCTGGCGGCTTTGCCGGGCTGGCCCTCGGTGACCAGCTGGGTGGAGCCAAGGTACAGCGCCCTGAACAGCAGGCCCTCGATCAGCACTGTTGCAAATGAAGAAAATCGTTGATTGCTACTTGTCCCAGTAGTCTAATCGGAACCTTTGACGCGAGAGGCACATTTTTGTTCGCAAAATGTTATTTTATCGTTCACAGCAGCTACACTTGTAGGAAGGCGCCCTAAAAAGCGATCTAGGAAATGAATAGCAGCCGAAACATATAGGAAGCAAAAGTTGAGTCACAACTGCGAAAGAAGAACACTAAAAGAAGGGATGAGAGAAAAAAAGTTGACAGACAAGTGCAGAACACGGAATCCCTATCTGCGCAGACAGGCGGCCTGCGGGCTGGGGGACAGGCGGGTGGGCAGTGTTAGAGAAAATAATCATCTGCTGAAAGCCGAACGAGCGTGACAGCGCAAGCCGCCGCTGCCTGACCTCCGGGAGCCCGGAGTCGGGAAACGGGGGGTGGGGCAGGAGAGAGAGAGAGAGTGGGAGAAATTCGGCAGCAAAATTCGGCGTGGGAACAAACTGGGCGGGACTTTGAGAGGCTGCGGAGGAATGAAAAGCACAGAGAAGGGGGGGGGTAAAATAGTGGCGGGAGAGGCCGGCCCGGGCAAGGAATTCAAAGATTGGCTTATCAGCGGCCGGGCGGGCGTCGAAAGAGAACTAATAAAGATGGAGACCGCACAGCCAGAATCCCGTCAGAAATGCTTTCAAGGCGTTTATCCCCCCCCTGAAAGAGTCGAGGGAAAATTGAGGAACAGTAGAAGAAAGTCGAAATTCCTCTGAATTTTTTATTTTTCCTGCGCCCTAAATTCCCTTCCATTCTAAATCCGAAATCCTAAATTGCATTCGCCTCTGATGCAAATGCCGCAGTTTTGATTCCTGAACGAGATTCTAATTTTAGGGGCCGACGGCTTTTTTGAACAGCAAAGAGTTGACGTTTTGGCTGTAGACTTGGGAATATTTCAAAGCAGATGAGGCGTCTTTTAACAGCTGCACAGTACAGACGTTGAGGTTGCTTAAATAAACTATTAACCACTTTTATAGCTTCGATTACTACGAGCGTATATAAGTGCTTAGAAAGTAGGTATGCATACATAGAGGTACTTTAGCATATGAGGGACTGAAAAAGAAAGGGAAAAGACTGAGAGACTGAGAGAGACTGAGAGAGACTGAGAGAGACTGTGAGAGACTGATAGAGACTGAGAGAGACTGTGAGAGACTGATAGAGACTGAGAGAGACTGAGAGAGACTGTGAGAGACTGATAGAGACTGAGAGAGACTGTGAGAGACTGAGAGAGACTGAGAGAGACTGTGAGAGACTGATAGAGACTGAGAGAGACTGAGAGAGACTGTGAGAGACTGATAGAGACTGAGAGAGACTGTGAGAGACTGATAGAGACTGAGAGAGACTGAGAGAGACTGTGAGAGACTGATAGAGACTGAGAGAGACTGAGAGAGACTGTGAGAGACTGATAGAGACTGAGAAAGACTGTGAGAGACTGTGAGAGACTGTGAGAGACTGTGAGAGACTGTGAGAGACTGTGAGAGACTGTGAGAGACTGTGAGAGACTGTGAGAGACTGTGAGAGACCGAGAGAGACTGTGAGAGACTGAGAGAGACTGAGAGAGACTGAGAGAGACTGATAGAGACTGAGAGAGACTGAGAGAGACTGAGAGAGACTGAGAGAGACTGAGAGAGACTGAGGGAGACTGAGAGAGACTGAGAGAGACTGAGAGAGACTGAGAGAGACTGTGAGAGACTGTAAGAGACTGAGAGAGACTGTGAAAGACTGTGAGGGGCTGAGAGGGGCTGAGAGAGACTGAGAGAGACTGACAGAGACTGAGACACTGAGAGAGACTGAGACACTGAGAGAGACTGAGACACTGAGAGAGACTGAGACACTGAGAGAGACTGAGACACTGAGAGAGACTGAGACACTGAGAGAGACTGAGACACTGAGAGAGACTGAGACACTGAGAGAGACTGAGACACTGAGAGAGACTGAGACACTGAGAGAGACTGAGACACTGAGAGAGACTGAGACACTGAGAGAGACTGAGACACTGACTGAGACTGAGACACTGAGAGAGACTGAGACACTGAGAGAGACTGAGACACTGAGAGAGACTGAGACACTGAGAGAGACTGAGACACTGAGAGAGACTGAGACACTGACTGAGACTGAGACACTGAGAGAGACTGACAGAGACTGAGAGAAACAGGACACCAGACAAGGAGAAAGAGACAATAGCATGCAGCAGGCAGGCAGCTCCTACCTTCTCCGCTGCTGCCATCGGCTTGATCATTGGACTCCTGCTGCTTCTTCGGCTGCTGCTGCGCACCACCTTGCGCCGTATTCGCCGACTGGAGGATCCGGGGCTCACTGCCGGCAGCGGAAGTGGAAGAGGAGGTGGATGACGTCATCGCCGACCCGGCGGAGCCGCTGCACGTCTGCTGGCGCCGCAGCTCGGGGATGTGCAGCCGCACCTCCCGACAGTAGGGCTTCTTCAACAGGCCGTCCGTGTCGCCGTCGCTGTCATAGCAGTCAGCGGTCGATGCTGATGCGGGCTGTCTGGAGGAGCCGCCATCTGCGCAATTGAGGTTAATGTGGGTGAGGTTGGTGGAGGAGTTAGTTTGATGTAGGATCGAGTGAGGTTGGTGGAGGAGTGAGATGGGTGTAGGAGTGAGGCGGCTAGAGGAGTGCGGTGGGTGGAGGAGTGGAGTGGGTGGAGGAGTGGAGTGTGTGGAGGAGTGAGGTGGGTGGAGGAGTGGGGTGCGTGGAGGAGTGAGGTGGGTGGCGGAGTGGGGTGGGTGGAGGAGTGGGGTGCGTGGAGGAATGGGGTGCGTGGAGGAGTGGGGTGGGTGGAGGAGTGAGGTGGGTGGCGGAGTGGGGTGGGTGGAGGAGTGGGGTGCGTGGAGGAATGGGGTGCGTGGGGGAGTGGGTGGGTGGAGGAGCGGAGTGAGCGGAGCCAGTGGTCCTGCCGCAGTTTAGCACACAGGGAATTCAGCATCTCTTGATGGCTGGGCAGCAAACTGATGGCGGGTGCCAAGCTGCAAAACAGCAAAGCACTCAATGGCAACAAATATAAGTGCTTCCTTTAGTATTCGGTTTATTTTTATTTGTACGCTTGGCCTTCCCGCCCAGACAGAGAAAGATAAATTGCTGGCGTTTTGGATAAGCGAGGTCAGTGGGAGGCTGAGCCAAGCATGGCGGATGAGTAAGAGCGGGGATAAGAGCGGGGAAGAGGGGACGTGGGGAGGAAAGAGCGCGGAGTCATTGAGTCGGACGCCTATCTAAGGCAGGCGGATCGGGCAGGGGGGGGGGGCTCGGCCGGATGAAGACACAGGGATTTCCAGCTTCCCATTCGGATTCGAATGATGCCGAGAAGAGCGGCTGTGAATAGGGGGTGGCGCGATTTTTTTGAACGGGGTTGGTGTTGGTCCCATTGCTCAGGGGCAGAGCAGTGCAGGGCTGGCTTGGAGCCTGTCGGGTAATCCGCTTTGCACTGAGAGCCGAGGCCGGGCAGTAAGCGGCATAATTAACATAATTAGGCCCGGAGCTGTCGGGGCTGGGGCTAGCAAAGCAAAAAGGAAGAGAATAACAGCGGAGAGAGGCGAGTCGATGCCCCGGGAGCAGCAGCTGAGAGCGGGCTTCCCCGCGGCAGTGGAGCTGAGTGAAACAAAAATTCGGAAGGAGCAGCGGATAGCTTAGGGCAGCAGCAAAAACTTAACGGACACGGAATTTCCAGCACGCGACGGCTGAGTGGACTATGCGGGGGATATCTTGCCCGAGTTTTATTCCCCTCTAAACGCTCGCGCTCTCCCCACTCCCAACCCCCTGCTGGGAGGCTGGAGGCAGCCTCGGAGACAATTGACAGACAGACAGCCGGTCAGTTTATCTGGGCGAAAGATAAACTCCCGATTCGACAGGAAATCTCTCGACCTTGTGCTTTTCCCTCTCTCCGGTCTGGCTTCTGATCGGCTGACCGCGCGGGCTAGAAGTGAAATTCTTTTTAAAACCTTGTTTCTAATCGCCCAAGTCATCGGTTCTTGTACATTGTCCAAGTCATTAGTTGTCTACGCTTTTGCCAGCTTTCTCCGTGCGCTTGTCGGTTATTTTATCAGCCGTTTGGCTGACATGTTATCCTACTGAACTTGTCCGTTGATGCTCTTGTCTTTGACTACAGCTTATCGGCAATATGCATATTAGCTGTCCATTGAAGCTTGTCCACTGACACATTTTCTATTCTTTTCCACCGATTCCTGTCCACCGATTCCTGTCCACCGATGCCTGTCCACCGATGCCTGTCCACTGATGCCTGTCCACCGATGCCTGTCCACCGATGCCTATCCACTGATGCCTGTCCACCGATGCTTGTCCACCGATGCCTGTCCACCGATGCCTGTCCAACGATGCCTGTCCACCGATGCCTGTCCACCGATGCCTGTCCACCAATGCCTGTCCACCGATGCCTGTCCACCGATGCCTGTCCACCGATGCTTTTCCACCGATGCCTGTCCACCGATGCTTTTCCACCGATGCCTGTCCACCAATGCTTTTCCACCGATGCCTGTCCACCAATGCCTGTCCACCGATGCCTGTCCACCGATGCCTGTCCACCGATGCTTTTCCACCGATGCCTGTCCACCGATGCTTTTCCACCGATGCCTGTCCACCAATGCTTTTCCACCGATGCCTGTCCACCAATGCTTTTCCACTGATGCCTGTCCACCGATGCCTGTCCACCGATGCCTGTCCACCAATGCCTGTCCACCGATGCGTGTCCACCGATGCCTGTCCACCGATGCCTGTCCACCGATTCTTTTCCACCGATTCTTTTCCACTGATGCCTGTCCACCGATGCCTGTCCAACGATGCCTGTCCACCGATGCCTGTCCACCGATTCTTTTCCACTGATGCTTTTCCTACGATTCTTTTCCACCAATGCTTGTCCACCGATGCCTGTCCACTGATGCCTGTCCACCGATGCTTTTCCACCGATTCTTTTCCCCCAATGCTTGTCCACCAATGCTTGTCCACCGATGCCTGTCCACCGATTCTTTTCCACCGATTCTTTTCCACCGATTCTTTTCCACCGATTCTTTTCCACCGATTCTTTTCCACCGATTCTTTTCCACCGATTCTTTTCCCCCAATGCTTGTCCACCAATGCTTGTCCACCGATGCCTGTCCACCGATTCTTTTCCACCGATTCTTTTCCACCGATTCTTTTCCACCGATTCTTTTCCACCGATTCTTTTCCACCGATTCTTTTCCACCGATTCTTTTCCACTGATGCCTGTCCACCGATGCCTGTCCACCGATGCCTGTCCACCGATTCTTTTCCACTGATGCTTTTCCTCTGGTTCTTTTCCCCCAATGCTTGTCCACCAATGCCTGTCCAACGATGCCTGTCCACCGATGCCTGTCCACCGATTCTTTTCCACTGATGCTTTTCCTACGATTCTTTTCCACCAATGCTTGTCCACCGATGCCTGTCCACTGATGCCTGTCCACCGATGCTTTTCCACCGATTCTTTTCCCCCAATGCTTGTCCACCAATGCTTGTCCACCGATGCCTGTCCACCGATTCTTTTCCACCGATTCTTTTCCACCGATTCTTTTCCACCGATTCTTTTCCACCGATTCTTTTCCACCGATTCTTTTCCACCGATTCTTTTCCACCGATTCTTTTCCACTGATGCCTGTCCACCGATGCCTGTCCACCGATGCCTGTCCACCGATTCTTTTCCACCGATTCTTTTCCACCGATTCTTTTCCACCGATTCTTTTCCACCGATTCTTTTCCACCGATTCTTTTCCACTGATGCCTGTCCACCGATGCCTGTCCACCGATGCCTGTCCACCGATTCTTTTCCACTGATGCTTTTCCTCTGGTTCTTTTCCCCCAATGCTTGTCCACCAATGCCTGTCCACCGATGCTTTTCCACCGATGTGTGGCCTCTGATGCCTGTCCGCCGATTCTTTTCCGCCGATTCTTTTCCTACGATACAGCAAGGACCCCTGTTACTTGCCCTGTAGTATCACAATACGTAAAACCCAAAGCTTGTGTAATTTTTAGGAGGCCAATTTCTTGGAAAAATAAACTGTAGAGATATGAAAAAATCATTTTTTATCGCAAAATCAATGACTGCATTTGATCTTTGGCAGTAAAGATTACCATTCCTTTGATGTAGCATGTACAGCATGCTGCTCTTTTTTCAGGTACTAGCTATTCAGGTACTCTTACCCTTAGGTTAGGCCTTGGTAACCCGACAAAACAACAATTAAAACATGCCAGAGCTACTACCCACCGCCTGGCTCAGCAGCCTCTGATTTTCTGACGGCGTCATCCGGGCCGCACTGCAGAGGCACCCGACGGTAGCGGCCGCGCTGCCTATCGCCAGTCAGCAGAGACGTCAGGTAGCGCCTGCCACCTTCGAGGCGACCGCCGCCGCTGCGCTTCCCGCTGTCTCTGTTGGCGCCGCCGCCGCCGCCGCCGCCGCCGCGGAACCGATTCGACCCTGTCGTGTTTGTCGACGAAGACGAAGAAACAGCCTCCGACGAGGCGGCCTCCTCTTCGCCTGACGACGCCGAGGTTGGCGAAGCCGCGCCGCTGTCGTCGGAGTCGATGGCTGGCGATGTCGGGAAAGTCCAGATCCTGACTGGCGAGCCGCCGCTGCGCTGCTGCTGCGGAGGCTGGGGTTGTGGCTGCTGCTGCTGCTGCTGCTGCTGCTGCTGCTGCTGCTTCTGCTGCTTCTGCTGCTGCTCTGCTGGCTCTGAGTGTTAAGAAGTTAAAATTACGGAATGAAATCAAGAGAATTTAACGCGCAAGTCATGATTGAGCTTAGCAGGTGTACGGGGGTCCCGGGGGTTCGATTCTTCGGGTGCGGTCTTATGATAGCGGAATGGTCTGCAGGTGAACTCTCACAAAAACTTTCAGTCAAGCCCCCCCCCCCAGTTTAAAACAAATTTCGGTTTGAATCGCAAATTCAGCAGAATCAGTGGCTTCCGGTTGCCTGTCTTCCACAGCATCTCGCGCACAGGAAATGGGAAATGTCAGTTTGTATTGCGGCTGCATTGACTGCGATTTGAAAAATCCAATTGGGAAATGGATAATTCAGATTCGTAGATGGGCGGTTGAGATAGCCTGACTTGATAGCCAGTAGGCTCCTGTTTATTCAAGGCCCGCTTTTGCTTTGACCAAAAAGCACAGGCAAAATCAGTTAGCGAAATTAAATGGAAAAAGGAAGATCAAGATAGAAAACCCAGGGCGAAGGGAAGGAAGAAGAGAGACAAGCCGACACTGAGACACTGCGGTAGACGCTAAGCCAGGGCGCTAAGACAGACAGACAGACAGACAGAAAGACAGACAGACAGACAGACAGACAGACAGACAGACAGACAGACAGACAGACAGACAGACAGACAGACAGACAGACAGACAGACAGACAGACAGACAGACAGACAGACAGACAGACAGACAGACAGACAGACAGACAGACAGACAGACAGACAGACAGACAGACAGACAGACAGACAGACAGACAGACAGACAGACAGACAGACAGACAGACAGACAGACAGACAGACAGACAGACAGACAGACAGACAGACAGACAGACAGACAGACAGACAGACAGACAGACAGACAGACAGACAGACGGACAGACAGACAGACAGACAGACAGACAGACAGACAGACAGACAGACAGACAGACAGACAGACAGACAGACAGACAGACAGACAGACAGACAGACAGACAGACAGACAGACAGACAGACACTAAAACAGACAGACTCACAGACAGACAGACAGACAGACAGACAGACACACACACAGACAGAAAAACAGACACACAGACAGACACACAGAAGCAGAGCACGCAGAGACAGCAGGAGGAGGCAGGGATGGTGTGAGGCGATCGCAGCAGCAGCAGAGAGAAACGCGAGGCGAGATAAGCCGCGCAATGCATTAATGATAAGGCGCAGTCGGACTAGAAAAAAATTGCGGGTCCATCGCAAGCGCAGAAAAAACGGACTCTGGAAATTGTGGGCGGCCCACCAGCCCCTCCCCGTCATTTCCCAGGCGGTGCGGCCTGGCGACCGGCCTAAGCGGATTGACTGAGTCGGGCAAGGAAATTTTTAAGTAGAGAGGCTGCTGGAGGGGATAAAAATTTTAAGAGCCTCTAACGCAATTAACTGGTTAGCGGAGCAGCCTGGGCGGCCTGGCGCCGGATTTAAACCTTCTTGATTCGGTGCGGACGGGATGGATGACAAGCTCGATGCTGCAGATTGATGAAGCCAGCTGGGCTCTGGCGGCCAGGCACCTGCTTAGGAGCAGCATAATTAAATGAATTTATGATATAAGCTCTTGGACAGGTGGAGATGGAGACAGTGAAATGAATACTGACGATCCCGCTGATTCGAAACTGACACCCAAGAATTCGGGAACTGACACCCAGGGATTCTGGAACTGACACCCAGGGATTCGGGAACTGACACCCAGGGATTTGGGAACTGACACCCAGGAATTCGGGAACTGACACCCAGGAATTCGGGAACTGACACCCAGGAATTCGGGAACTGACACCCAGGGATTCGGGAACTGACACCCAGGAATTCGGGAACTGACACCCAGGAATTCGGGAACTGACACCCAGGAATTCGGGAACTGACACCCAGGAATTCGGGAACTGACACCCATGGATTCGAAACTGACACCCAGGGAATCGGGAACTGACACCCAGGTTTCAAAAATGTTACCTGGGATTCGAGAATAGCAACCGGGATTCAATAATAACATCCGGGATTCAAGAATAACATCCGGGATTCAATAATAACATCCGGGATTCAATAATAACATCCGGGATTCAAGAATAACATCCGGGATTCAATAATAACATCCGGGATTCAATAATAACATCCAAGATTCAATAATAAGATCTGGGTTTCAATAATAACATCCGGGATTCAATAATAACATCCGGGATTCAATAATAACATCCGGGATTCAAGAATAACATCCGGAATTCAATAATAACATCCGGGATTCAATAATAACATCCGGGATTCAATAATAAGATCTGGGTTTCAAGAATAACATCCGGGATTCAAGAATAACATCCGGAATGCAGGATTCGAAACTGACAGAAATTCGACAATCAAGAACTGTCGCGCAAACTGTTCCCACATGCCAAAAATCAATCCAATCATCCCTGGACAAATTTCCCCACATTGTGTACAGAGCCGCAACAAGCTTCACTCCACGCAACATCGACACTAAAAAACCTTCTACCGCTTTATTCAACCATCCAAGCCTTCGAGAGCCTCCGAGCTGCGCAACAAGCTGGTCGGAGAAGAAATTCGAACAGATGGACTGGGCCAGGCCCCACGCACACAGACTCCCCCCACACCAATTCTAGCAGCAGATGAAGGCTAGGACGAAGGTAAACATACGAAGTCGAAGCAGCTGCTACTAGGAGAGAGGCGCAGATCTCCTAGGGACTTGCGGGGCCTATGGGATTAGGGGCCTAGGGGAATGTTTACAGAGCGAACATGGGGGTCTACAGTGTTTCCAATGCTGATTAGAGTCGCAGTCAGACTGGTGCTGAGCGGGCGGGGCCCCGCAGTTGCAGCTTAATCAGCGTCGCTTCGATTCTAGCCAGCCATAAGTTACCGATCTCCAGCCTTGGATACGATGGACGGACAGGTTTCAGAGAGAGAAATCATAAAACAAGACGAAATTATTGACAACACCTGATGGAATTCGGCCTGTTAAAATCTGATGCGTTGTGGCAATCAAAACTGGTACTTTTAGCCGCCTGGGATATTCTAGTGGCCGCGAAGTCACTGCGATCTTATAGGCCTTGACTGTCCGGAGTTTACCTTTAAGTCCCAGATCTCTACACCCTCAAGTCCCAGCTCTCTACACCCTCAAGCCCCAGCTCTCTACAACCTCAACTTCCAGCTCTTTACAACCTCAACTTCCAGTTTTCTACACCCTCAAGTCCCAGCTCTCTACACCCTCAAGTCCCAGCTCTCTACACCCTCAAGCCCCAGCTCTCTACAACCTCAACTTCCAGCTCTTTACAACCTCAACTTCCAGTTTTCTACACCCTCAAGTCCCAGCTCTCTACACCCTCAAGCCCCAGCTCTCTACACCCTCAAGTCCCAGCTCTGTATACCCTCAAGTCCCAGCTCTCTACACCCTCAAGTCCCAGCTCTCTACACCCCAAGTCCCAGCTCTCTACACCCTCAAGTCCCAGCTCTCTGTACCCTCAAGTCCCAGCTCTCTACACCCTCAAGTCCCAGCTCTCTACACCCCAAGTCCCAGCTCTCTACACCCTCAAGTCCCAGCTCTCTGTACCCTCAAGTCCCAGCTCTCTACACCCTCAAGTCCCAGCTCTGTATACCCTCAAGTCCCAGCTCTCTACACCCTCAAGTCCCAGCTCTGTATACCCTCAAGTCCCAGCTCTCTACACCCTCAAGCCCCAGCTCTCTACACCCTCAAGTCCCAGCTCTGTATACCCTCAAGTCCCAGCTCTCTACACCCTCAAGTCCCAGCTCTGTATACCCTCAAGCCCCAGCTCTCTACAACCTCAACTTCCAGCTCTTTACAACCTCAACTTCCAGCTCTCTACACCCTCAAGTCCCAGCTCTCTACACCCTCAAGTCCCAGCTCTCTGTACCCTCAAGTCCCAGCTCTCTGTACCCTCAAGTCCCAGCTCTCTGTACCCTCAAGTCCCAGCTCTCTACACCCTCAAGTCCCAGCTCTCTACACCCCAAGTCCCAGCTCTCTACACCCTCAAGTCCCAGCTCTCTGTACCCTCAAGTCCCAGCTCTCTACACCCTCAAGTCCCAGCTCTCTGTACCCTCAAGTCCCAGCTCTCTGTACCCTCAAGTCCCAGCTCTCTACACCCTCAAGTCCCAGCTCTCTGTACCCTCAAGTCCCAGCTCTCTACACCCTCAAGTCCTAATTTTTTTAGCTCGTACTAACCATTATTCTCCGCCTTGTCTCTGTTTCCATAGCAACCGACTCTGCCGATGCCCCCGCCGCCGACAGCCAGAGCGGCCCGGATCTCGATGATGTCGCAAGCGATGTCCTGCGCCAAGCCAGCCGTGGCCGCTGCAGCCCCTTCGTCCGGAGTGGCGCCGGCAGCCTGAGCTCCGACAACCTCGTCGTTTTCGTCCCCGTCGACTTGCTGCTCGAGCTCGTCGGTTTCGTCAGCGTCTAACGGAATATCGGCGAGGCCGCAGAGGCCCGCCAGAGGGTGAGTCAGTAACGGCGGCGGAGCACAGGTGAATCCTCCGCTACTGCCGCCTGCCGCAGGCGTTGACATGAAGTCGGAGACCTCCCTGTCAGTCAGACCGGTCGACCACTGAGTCATTTGGGTCGACAGTCTGTTGTACTGCTATCGGAGCGGCTCCCTGTGCGTGACAGGTTGGCAATATTCTTGTGAGACTATCAGAAAATCTGAGTTCTGGTCCTTCTGATTAACCAGTGAACGCGTCAATTAGTAACAATGACTCATCAGGCAGATGACCCATGTGAATACAGTGGGAGATGACTCATGTGAATACAGTGCGTGGTAGATGACCCATGTGAATACAGTGGGAGATGACCCATGTGAATACAGTGGGAGATGACCCATGTGAATACAGTGGGAGATGACCCATGTGAATATAGTGGGAAATGACTCATGTGAATACAGTGCTTGGTAGATGACCCACGAGATGAGAATACAGTAAAATGCGTAATGACCGACCAGGAACAAAGGAAATAAGAAGCGACTTGAATGCAGTATCTGTAAACTGTGTGTTCCCTGGTGTGACAGGACTTACTTTAACTGAACCTTTCGCCTCGCAGACCTCAATCTAGAAGCAGGCTTGCCCAAGACAGAAGTGCTCCCCAATTAAATATGTAAGCAGAACGGCAGCGGAGACTGACATTGTGGTCGATGGGGCATGGATATGTCCGACCTACACCAGCTGGGGGCTGTCCCCCGGGGGTGCGGTGTGACTGACTTTCTAAGAAACTTCCTGCATGCGGAACAGGCGGAGGCCAAGCGATGCAGAAGTGGGAAGGATGCGGCAGCTCGGACAGAACTTGAGCTCAGAGCCGAACAGAAAATTGCTGCCGGACAAAAGACAGGAAGGCGGGATCTTGAGGATCTGGGGGGTTCAGGAAGTGAACTGAAAAGAGATTTCTGAGTGGTTTAGCTAATTGCAGTGTTGTTTTGAAGCCATTAATGTGACGAGGTCTTTTTTGCAAAAACCGTTAGTTACGAGTATTAATGAATCGTTGTTACTTGTTTATGTAATTGCATATATTAATATCCTCATAGTTTTTTCAGCTTTGATTAATATGCGAAATAATATGAAACGCGAGAAAGAAAATAAAGACAGTTTATAAAATAAACAGAATAAAAAGCAAAAGCATTGCATTAATAAAAACTTTAGTAACTCTGACTGGATTTATAATAACTTAAAAATACCTTAAGGATCAATAGCAGAAAAATGCATACACTAAAAATACATTTACTGTTTTACATTTCTTTTAAATAAAATATCTTTAGCTAAAAACTCTAGCTCCTTTGCTATTTTATCACAGTTTTTATTATTCCCTGATAAAGGACTCTTTTATATGTTCTCAATTTTTCATATTTTATATGTATAATTATACAATTTATTTAGGACAAAAAGTAAAATAACTAAATATCCATTATCAAGACCTCTAGATCTATTTTTTTAAACTTTTTAAAGAGATTTTTTAATCTACGAGCGTATAAATAAATGGACCAAAGATCTCAAAAAAATTTTTAACTTTGAGTTAAGCTGCACATGAATACTTTTTGAAGCAATATAAATGTTTATAAGAATCATCTAGACTTCTTCGAAGTGAAAGGCTATATTTAGTTAATGTAATTTAAGACAAATTAATGATAATACTAAGCCCATTTTTATTAAGATTTCTTACCTCACTTTTTACTTCAGTAGTTCATTTTTATCTGCTTTTCTCCAACTTTCGCTGGATTCATAAGGATCTGCAAAACCTATAGAGATACTGAATTTTTCAACAAATATACATGACGCGATTATTCACAACAATGGGTTATTTATACTTCTTAAATCTTCGTAGGCTCACCATTCAAGTGGGCAGAACGTTGGCTTACGATAAATAGCGATCAAAGTTAAACTCATTATTTTTATTAGTTCACGACTAGTAAAACAAAATAAAATAGAGACAAAAAAGACTTTTTGGTTATGAGGATAAAGGATCAGATTTTAGATACGAAAGCCATTTATATAAATTGAAGACGGTTTCATTTGTCGAGAAAAGTTTATTATCCGAAAATACGGTGTTACCACGCGAGCAACTTGAACATGGATGTTAAAGGGAACAAAAATGTGTTTGAATTAAAAGCCACAACAAATTTTAGAACTAGAATAACTTTTTGAACGAACCTATTGACTACAAATCTGCATATTAATCGTCTTTCATCAATTTGTCATCATAAAAATCTTGGTCGTCTTTTTCCATATATCTATTGAATTTACTAGAGAATGTCAATTTTTTGCCAATCTACTGTAGTGGAAGTTTCTAAAAGCAAGTTAATGCAAAAAGACCTGAAAAAGTAAGAATTTAACTGTGCCATATGCTATAATGCAACCTCTTCAAGAGTACAACCTCTTGAAATGTTATGTAGCGCAAGTGTACCCAGCAATTTGTATAAATTCGTCGCTAACCTTGTAGTGATTCTGGGGCTTCCATACTTGTGTACTTGTAACTGATTAATTTGAATGTACATTCCATACTCAAAATTTCTGAGTTCTCAACTAATAATGCCTATTATACGTATATGGCATGATTTAGACCACCATTTTTTCCTTTCTTGTGTGTACGGCTTAGAAGCCATCCCAGTGACGATAGTACAATAGTAGTATTGTACAGTATAAATCAGTCGCCGTACTGCATGCATGTGTACGCAGTTCCATGGTCGGTAGTCCTCAATAGTCCAAACAAATAAAAATCGCATTTCGTTGTCGTTATTAACTAACAATGACTATTTGCAAGAAATTTTTTCATAAATTCAAATGATTCAAACTGTAAGTTTAAGTCGATCTTATTTTAATATTAAACAGAGCTGTGCTGGCAATATCCATGTTCTCTATATATGCCTTTATTTTGACCTTAATTTCATAAATTAAAAATGAAAAAAATGGACAGTTAACAAAGATCGATGGTCAGCGTGAATATGTAATTGTGCTCAAATATCCGACAGTTGTAGCCCGAGAAAAAGAGAATGAACCTACGAGCTATAATCGCTACATGTAGGAGCTGAGTAAAGATCACTATCTGGGATCTCATGGATAAAAATACGCAGACATGATAAGCTTCAAAGAATTCAGTGCAAAATAGAGTATGGAAGTGTTGCAATGCGAAGTACGACATTAAGTCTGCAATAACGTGTACCAAGAGCAGGTACAGGTAAACGAAAGCATAGCTTATAGCGGACTATTTTGGACAGAGCGGTGAACTGCGAGCGTTAGTTATGGAGCAAAGCAGCGCTGCCCGATCGGACAAGGAGGCTCTAAAGACTACGGGTTGACTCGCCACTGAATAACCGTGATTGGTTAGCCAGCCTAGCCAGCAGCTGCAGCAGGGATAGATCCGATTAATAGAAGCATGAGCCGAATGTACGTACTAAAGCGTCCACATTAATGTAAATAAGTAGCGTGTCACAAAGTCGTTTATTCCCCGAGTACACGCGCGAGGTCTTCTCAATTCAATTCATCCCCTCTGCTAATTAGGTCAGGTGATGTGCAGCAACTTTTTGAAGGCCTTTCGGAACTCATTGTTGAATATGGTATAAATGAGCGGGTTGAGAGTGCTGTTCACGTAGCCAAGCCAGACTATGAACACCGAGATTCTCCTGTCGTAGCTGCATAGCGGGCTCTTGAACAGCTCCTCGTCGATGTTCTTCAGGCAGGCGGCCCACATGAGGTTCGAGATGAAGAATGGCAGCCAGCATAGGAGAAACACGCCTGAAGATTGTGGTTGGATCGAATAATGCAGCACTTTTGTCATCTTTTTCAATCGATTTAGCGGCGCACCCAGAGCCACCATTGGAAAAAGATGCAACACACGATTTTCTAAGAAATGAACTGGAGGCCGGTACGGAGCGCATACTTGTCGTATTGCTAGCGCATTTTGTATGCTTTAGGGAGCGCATAGCGCTGGATGGGGTTTTGCCATAGACAAATTCGGTCGCTAATAAAGCATCAATTTTTCGAGAGCATTATTAAATACACTGGTGATACGGACAAGTACATGTTCCTTACAGCTCATTTCTAAGAAAGTCGGGTGTAGCGTTCTTTTACTTCAGCAGCCCATGCTCTGCATTTGTTTTGTATCCCATGGCGCTATTCCCGACAAAACAGTGATATAAGTGCAAAATAGTAGTCTTAATCGTACTTTAAATATGAGAAAGTAAAAATAAGGCAACGGACAGAGAAACACAATGGTAAGGAAAGCGGAATGGGAACACCTTCATTGTATATATACTCTTGGAATGCAATTTTAGTTATTTAATTTTATAATTCTAATAAATAATGTCAAGCTGAGAAACTGTCGCATTTACAGACAGCTGGTCAATCAACCAGGAATGATGGGGCTTCAGTTTCAACAGAAAAAAGGAAGCATCACAGATTGAGTCATCAAATTAAGGATAAGACAACTCAAAATTATAGCGTAAGATTATGAAACAATTGTTCTTAGAGAGTCACACAGACTGGAGACTCGAGCTGTGTGTGTGTGTGAGGCCGTCACACAGACAGGAGTATGAGGCTGTGTGAGTGTGGGTGAGGCTGTCATACAGACAGGAGACTGAGGCTGTGAATCAGATTGTCACACAGACAGGAGTCTGAGGCTGTGTTAGTGGATGAGGCTGTCATACAGACATGAGACTGAGGCTGTGAATCAGATTGTCACACAGACAGGAGTCTGAGGCTGTGTTAGTGGATGAGGCTGTCATACAGACATGAGACTGAGGCTGTGAATCAGATTGTCACACAGACAGGAGTCTGAGGCTGTGTTAGTGGATGAGGCTGTCATACAGACATGAGACTGAGGCTGTGAATCAGATTGTCACACAGACAGGAGTCTGAGGCTGTGTGAGTGGATGAGGCTGTCATACAGACAGGAGTCTGAGGCTGTGTGAGTGTGGGTGAGGCTGTCACACAGACAGGAGTCTGAGGCTGTGTGAGTGTGGATGAGGCTGTCACACAGACAGGAGTCTGAGGCTGTGTGAGTGTGGATGAGGCTGTCACACAGACAGGAGTCTGAGGCTGTGTGAGTGGTTGAGGCTGTCACACAGACAGGAGACTCGGACTGTGCGAGTAAAACATCAAATTGAGACAGATAGCTCAGTCAGGGATGGTGCCAGTGAAAGACATTCCTTCACGGTAAGCACCCCTGTCAAGCTAAGGAACTCAAACGAACTTAAAAAAGGCAGAGGCGGGGCTACTCACCGCAGACTGCAGTGCCAGTTGATTCCGGAGAAAAATGATCAGTACAAAAATTCAGACAATAAACTGATAAGTGCGTCAGTTGGAAGGAAGCTATTTTACAAGCTATCAGACAAACTTGCATAGTTATAACTGAGCATCGACTTCTGCCTATTTCAAGCTAATTTCAAGGTGTCCGTATTCTAAACTTTGCCTTGCAAAACGCTAAACAAGAGTCTCTTGGAGCAGCAACAGTTGAAAGTTTCCACTTTCACGGACTATCGTTGCCGTCTGCGTACTCAGATGCCTCCAGTAAACTCGGGTACACCCTCTTCGCCTCTCCCTGTGACTCGACTTTCCTGCCCTTTTTGCTAGATTGTCTATGGCCCAAAACCAAGCGGTGAAACCATCGATCGCGCTTGCCCATGGACCCTTCGCGCAAGGGTGGACACTTTTCAATGTTGCTGAGTGCACTTCAATAACCTGTAGCCTAGTGGTCAGAGCGTCGGACTCACGACTGAAAGGTCGGGGGTTCGATTCCCGATCCCACAGGGACAATTTGCCAGCATTAGCTGGGGTAATTGAGGGTGTGTGTGGCGACCCCCCCCCCCCAGTCCCAACCAGGACTGAACAGCCGTACGCAGCCTTCAGATGCCCCGCGCAATCACTGCGGCTAAGCTGTCCGTTGCAAATTTGTCGCTGAGACCAGTCGGCTGGAGAGAGGACGGGCAGACGTGCGGCCCAGGTCCCTCTCTCGGTCTTTCAGTGGCCGCTTAGGCTATCAACAAAATTCCACTTTGGATCTTTGAAGACAGCTTCAAGATGTTGAATAGACATGAACTTTTGCAGGATGATTCTGGGCTGTCTGGCGCAACGCCTTCGCCGACATTGTCCTTCAGCCAGCGCTGGGGCAACTCAGCCCATTCCGCTGAGTCCTGAGCACATACAAGCGCGCCAATACTGTAAGCAGGCACGCACTCACACACGCTCACACAGGGTGTACTGCAGCCCTTTGACTCTCTAATCGTCAGGCATGTACACTCTGTGTCCCTTCCGTGCCCACGAGCCATAAACGAATGCGGCCGCAAACGAAATCAAGCCAAGGGTCATGGGGCGAGAGTCAGACACTTCTCAGCTGAGCTGCTCTGCCCCGTGACAGTTTCCATTGTAGCAGTACATGTAAGCTCTAAGTTGACACGGAATTCGCCTTTTTAATACACTTCATCGGGGAATGCAATCGGTTAGCTGGCTTACTGGTGCCACCCGCCCAGCAACCGCCCGCTCTCTCACCCAGCACAATCGCCAGCGTTTTTGTTGCCTTCTTTTCCAACCGCGCCGCCGACCTCTCGGCCTTCGTGCCGGCCGACTTTCGCTTCTTCTTTTTGATCTTCATGCGGAAGAGCTGCTGCTGCGGCTGCTGCTGCTGCGGCTGCTGCTTCTGCTGCTTCTGCTGCTTCTGATGCTTCTGCTGCTTCTTGCCGGCCGGGCCCTCCGTCAGGCGGGTCTCGCAAGCGTCGCTCTGGGCCCCGCTGTTGTCGGAGGTCGACGGTCCGGCGAAGTTCATGCTCTCGTTTAGCGGTGCCGAGTTATTTGTCGACAAGGTGAAATCGTCGTCGCCTTCAAGATCAACGACGCCGGACGGGCTGCGACGCGGTTCGCCGCGGCTGACGCTGACGCTGAGGTTGTTCGGCCGCTTCGGATTGGCGCGGACCAGCAGCAGCGCCTTCTTGGCTGGCGCCGCCGACTGCTTGGCGCCACCCGGATCCAGCCCGTCCGTGTCGTTGTCCTCGTCGGCGGCCACCTTCTGGTTCTGGTAGATCTTGCCGCGCTTGCCCGCCGCGGCCCGTCTGGCTCTCTGCCAGATGACCTTGAAGATGCGGTAGTACAGCACCAGCATGACGAAGCAGGGGATGTAGAAGCTGCCTAGGCTGGAGTAGATCAGGAAGTCTCCGTGGAAAAAGGTGCACGTGTCCTTGAACATGGGCCGGTTGCGAATGCCGTTGAGGTTCTGCAGGCCGCAGCCGATCGGCAAGGCGATGGCGATGGACAGGAGCCAGGTGGCCGCGATGGTGAAGCGCGTCCGTTTCGAGTTTTTGTGCTTCGAGTACTTGATTGGCTGCGTCACTGCGATGAACCTGCGGCGCGGTGGATGCGGGCGAATTTCACTTTGTCAGGCATAGACTGCATTTAAAAGATTAGGCAGTTATACTCTTTTCACAATAGATTTTAAACTTTTGACTTAATAAGTAGTATAATTAGATTTTTTGCTAAATGAAACAACTTTTGAACTGTTTAGATTTGACCAGCTTGCTCAACAAATGCTCAACAAACCCAGCTTATTATTTAAGAGGCTCTCCTCAGCCTCTGACCGAGTGTTCAGTCAACATCTATAGTTCGATAAAAGTGCGCAATAAGAAGTACATATTTTCGATTGGTTTACTCAAATAGAACTCGATCAGACAAACTAAAAAAATCGAGAAGATTTCCTTGGCAATCTGAGATTCAGCAGCGAGAGGGAAAAATGCAGAGAAAAATCCAACTTCGTTTCTGCAGCCACTGACTGCTCCGCTGAAATTCGAAACCAGACTCCCAATGAAGCTCTATCTGAACCCACTCAGACAGACTTTCCCCCTGTCTGTCCCACTCCTCTTCACCGACTCCGCCACGTCTTCCAACCCAAGGAATTCGAACCCCTCTTAAATGTCCGCTCCTCGTCTCGGGAAGGTAATTAGATGAATAACCTGGATAGTACAGCAAATATTTGTCTGTCGGTTCACGGACGCGTTTTGAACAATATTTTAAAATGGCCCGTAAAGTCAAAGGCCATTGAGCCCCAACCCAAATGAACATCCGACAGCTAACATGAGGCCATAGACTATTAAGCTCCAATCGAAATGCACATCAGACAGCTAACATGAGGCCATAGACTATTGAGCTCCAATCAAAATGCACATCAGGCAGCTAACATACATGTAAGGCCATAGACTATTGAGCTCCAATCAAAATGCACATCAGGCAGCTAACATAAGGCCATAGACTATTGAGCTCCAATCAAAATGCACATCAGGCAGCTAACATAAGGCCATAGACTATTGAGCTCCAATCAAAATGCACATCAGGCAGCTAACATAAGGCCATAGACTATTGAGCTCCAATCGAAATGCACATCAGGCAGCTAACATAAAGCCATAGACTATTGAGCTCCAATCAAAATGCACATCAGGCAGCTAACATGACGCCATAGACTATTAAGCTCCAATCAAAATGCACATCAGACAGCTAACATGAGGCCATAGACTATTGAGCTCCAATCAAAATACACATCAGGCAGCTAACATAAGGCCATAGACTATTGAGCTCCAATCGAAATGCACATCAGGCAGCTAACATAAAGCCATAGACTATTGAGCTCCAATCAAAATGCACATCAGGCAGCTAAAATGAGGCCATAGACTATTGAGCTAAAATCAAAATGCACATCAGGCAGCTAACATGACACCATAGACTATTGAGCTCCAATCAAAATGCACATCAGACAGCTAAAATGAGGCCATCGACTATTGAGCTCCAATCGAAATGCACATCAGGCAGCTAACATAAGGCCATAGACTATTGAGCTCCAATCAAAATGCACATCAGACAGCTAACATGAGGCCATAGACTATTGAGCTCCAATCAAAATGCACATCAGGCAGCTAAAATGAGGCCATAGACTATTGAGCTCCAATCAAAATGCACATCAGGCAGCTAAAATGAGGCCATAGACTATTGAGCTCCAATCGAAATGCACATCAGGCAGCTAAAATGAGGCCATCAACTATTGAGCTCCAATCGAAATGCACATCAGCCAGCTAACATAAGGCCATAGACTATTGAGCTCCAATCAAAATGCACATCAGACAGCTAACATGAGGCCATAGACTATTGAGCTCCAATCAAAATGCAAATCAGACAGCTAACATGAGGCCATAGACTATTGAGCTCCAATCAAAATGCAAATCAGACAGCTAACATGAGGCCATAGACTATTGAGCTCCAATCAAAATGCAAATCAGACAGCTAACATGAGGCCATAGACTATTGAGCTCCAATCAAAATGCAAATCAGACAGCTAACATGAGGCCATAGACTATTGAGCTCCAATCAGAATGCACATCAGGCAGCTAACATGAGGCCATAGACTATTGAGCTCCAATCAAAACGCACATCAGCCAGCTAATTAAGCTCCATAAATCACTTTGCACTTTTAAACCGTTGGGTCCTAACTTTTTAACTAGCTCTCTTAGCAAAGGAAACGACTTGAAAAATTCAGCTCTAGACGCTATCGGACTCTAAAAAAGCTTTTCTCAGGCAAGAGGCAATCGTAAGTTGACTATTTTATGTGCCTTTGCCTCGCACGACCCAAAGTTTATGTTACCAATGCTTTACTGAAGACATATAGGATATACTAAGTAATAATGCACTGTGGTGTAGCTCACGCTGTGCACAGGCAGGTTTTAATGTTATCCTGCAGATTCGGTACGGCCATTTCTATTTTGCATAAGCTCCAGCATAGCTGTGTGTATGCAGCAAATACGATAGAGCCCTGTTTTACAGTCGCGTGTAAATTCAGGGCCAAGGGGGACCGCGCAGATGTGGGTTATCCCGGCGATTGAGATGCAAAAAAACTGTTTTACAGCTTTGCGTGTTGGATGAGCAATTGGAATATTTTGCCTCCTGCCATATTTTTACTAGCTGCTTTTGTGTCACTTGCAGCTAAAAGCTCATTGCTCACTGTCAGTAGCTCACTGCTCACTGTCAGTAGCTCACTGCTCACTGTCAGTAGCTCACTGCTCACTGTCAGTAGCTCACTGCTCACTGTCAGTAGCTCACTGCTCACTGCTCACTGTCAGTAGCTCACTGCTCACTGTCAGTAGCTCACTGCTCACTGCTCACTGCTCACTGTCAGTAGCTCACTGCTCACTGCTCACTGCTCATTGCTCACTGTCAGTAGCTCCCTGCTCACTTTCAGTAGCTAACCGGATATTGCATTACCTGGGTCATTAGTTTAGCATTAATTTTAGTATGTCTGGTACAGTTTGGCCAGTTGAAAGTCAAGCAGTGCAGCTACACGCATATGGATGCCCAATCAGCGCAGGCAAAGCCTATAGTTGTACGAGTAGCGTGGAGAGCAGTTCAAACAGTGTTCAGACCTGCTTGCTCTGCAATTATCTTGATTAACTGCCCGCTTCATCAGATTTACCTATGGCGGAGCGAGATTTGTTGCTATGGGCAGGCAGGACATTGATGTTTCAGCAATGCTTGTAAATCATGATGAGCATTGAAGATATCCCATCCCTACCTTCCCAACTCGGTACCAGAGCAGCAGGTCACTGAGACAGCTGTGACAGCCTGCGATCAGGGCTGACGGCCAAGAAGTGAGCAATATTTCTTATAGAAGTTTCAGAGCGCAACAGGAGTTCCCACTGTCCTTAGTTTTGGCAAAGAAGGGAAACGACCTTTCCTGATTTACTTAAAATGTACGCAAAAACTTTGAAGCCAGTGTAATCACTTAAATGAGCTACAATATTTCATTTTGGTTTCTGCACAGACAGGAACAGACACTGAGACAGACACAGACACAGACACAGACAGACACAGACACAGACACAGACAGACACAGACACAGACACAGACACAGGCAGACACAGACACAGGCAGACACAGACACAGGCAGACACAGACACAGAAAGAGACAGACACAGACACAGACACAGACACAGACACAGACACAGACACAGACACGGACACAGACACAGACACAGACACGGACACAGACACGGACACAGACACGGACACAGACACAGACACAGACACAGACACGGACACAGACACAGACACAGGCAGACAGAGACACGCAAAAGACACCGCTGCAATTAAGCTAATGAATGCGGGGCAGGCAGATTTTGCAAAGCTAATGCAATTTCCTAAGCCAGAGTTTGGGGCGCTGATTTCATTCCGGGGTTTATTTTTACACGCCGTTCTACCTTGACTGCCGGGAGGGGGGCGAACCAATCCGATCAAATATTCGATAGATTGCAATTTCCTCAGCCCGGATACAATCAGATAAAAGTATGCAGAATCTCATTGCCGGGCACTCGGACTGGCTTCAGGCACGGGCCAGAGGTGAGAGAGCTCGGTAGGGACACCGTGGATGAGCAATTTTTATCTAAGCTGTTTATTTTATCGTAAAAATGCGTTCCGCGAATTGTTCCCTTTTTGTAACTCTTCCATAGCAACTGAACCTTCGCCATAGAAACTGAACCTTCTCCATAGCAACTGAACCTTCTTCGTAGCAACTGAACCTTCTCCATAGCAACTGAACCTTCTTCATAGCAACTGTACCTTCTCCATAGCAGCTGAACCTTCACCATAGCAACTGAACCTTCTTCGTAGCAACTGAACCTTCTTCATAGCAACTGTACCTTCTCCATAGCAACTGAACCTTCACCATAGCAACTGAACCTTCTTCGTAGCAACTGATCCATCACCATGGCAACTGTTTCATTACCATAGTAATTGTTCCATCCCCATAGCAACTGTTCCATCTCCATAACAACTGATCCATCACCATAGCAACTGTTTTATCACCATAGCAACTGTTCCATCACTATAGCAACTGTTCCAGCACTATAGCAACTGTTCCATTTCCATAGCAACTGTTCCATCATCATAACAACTGATCCATCACCATAGCAAATGTTCCATCCACATAGCAACTGTTCTAGCACTATAGCAACTGTTCCATCATATCAAGTGTTCCATCCACATAGCAACCGATCCATCACCATAGCAACTGTTTCATCACCATAGCAACTGTACTTTTTCCGCAGTAGTTTTACTACCTTAGCCTCGCGAAGCTATCACTTGTGTATTCTGTCTCTCACCTGTCGATGCTAATGGCAACCAGGTTGAGGATTGACGCAGTAGAGAACAAGGCGTCGCACATGATCCACAGGTCGCACAGAATCTTTGCTAACGGCCACACTCCGTCCATTACCTGACAATGGTAACAAAATATGAGTAGAAATAATTATCAATATAACAGGTCTGTAGACTGACAGGGCGGGACTCAAAGAAATTTATCCCAAATCGATCTCATACTGGCACGCTCGGTCGAGCAACAGAAACAGCTCCTCTGTCTAATGTAACAAAAATAAAATTCCCATTTTCGACTGGATAAGCGTCGTTTGGCACCCGTTGCAGGTGCGAAAGATTTTTTGTTGCGTCTCCATTTGCATCACTGCCGAAGTCATGCTTATATTTTTATATCTACCATTGAATCCGCGTCTACCTTTCTTATATCTACCATTGAATCCGCGTCTACCTTTCTTATATCTACCATTGAATCCGCGTCTACCTTTCTTATATCTACCATTGAATCCGCGTCTACCTTTCTTATATCTACCATTGAATCTGTGTCTACCTTTCTTATATCTACCATTGAATCCGCGTCTACCTTTCTTATATCTACCATTGAATCCGCGTCTACCTTTCTTATATCTACCATTGAATCCGTGTCTACCTTTCTTATATCTACCATTGAACCCGTGTCTACTATTCTTATATCTACCATTGAATCCGCGTCTACCTTTCTTATATCTACCATTGAATCCGTGTCTACCTTTCTTATATCTACCATTGAATCCGCGTCTACCTTTCTTATATCTACCATTGAATCCGTGTCTACCTTTCTTATATCTACCATTGAATCCGCGTCTACCATTCTTATATCTACCATTGAATCCGCGTCTACCTTTCTTATATCTACTATTGAACCCGTGTCTACTATTCTTATATCTACCATTGAACCCGTGTCTACTATTCTTATATCTACCATTGAATCCGCGTCTACCATTCTTATATCTACCATTGAATCCGCGTCTACCTTTCTTATATCTACTATTGAACCCGTGTCTACTATTCTTATATCTACCATTGAACCCGTGTCTACTATTCTTATATCTACCATTGAATCCGCGTCTACCTTTCTTATATCTACCATTGAATCCGTGTCTACTATTCTTATATCTACCATTGAATCCGCGTCTACCTTTCTTATATCTACCATTGAATCCGCGTCTACTATTCTTATATCTACCATTGAATCCGCGTCTACCTTTCTTATATCTACCATTGAATCCGTGTCTACCTTTCTTATATCTACCATTGAATCCGCGTCTACCTTTCTTATATCTACCATTGAATCCGTGTCTACCTTTCTTATATCTACCATTGAATCCGCGTCTACCTTTCTTATATCTACCATTGAATCCGCGTCTACCTTTCTTATATCTACCATTGAATCCGCGTCTACCTTTCTTATATCTACCATTGAATCCGTGTCTACTATTCTTATATCTACCATTGAATCCGCGTCTACCTTTCTTATATCTACCATTGAATCCGCGTCTACCTTTCTTATATCTACCATTGAATCCGCGTCTACCATTCTTATATCTACCATTGAATCCGCGTCTACCTTTCTTATTTCTACCATTGAATCCGTGTCTACCTTTCTTATATCTACCATTGAATCCGCGTCTACCATTCTTATATCTACCATTGAACCCGTGTCTACTATTCTTATATCTACCATTGAATCCGCGTCTACCTTTTTATATCTACCATTGAACCCGTGTCTACTATTCTTATATCTACCATTGAACCCGTGTCTACTATTCTTATATCTACCATTGAATCCGCGTCTACCTTTCTTATATCTACCATTAAATCCTATTCTACCCTTTCTTATCTACCATCGAGCTTAAATCTACCGTTTGCTATTCAATTTTGAATCTACAAGCAAGTCAATTTTTATTTTAAACTTTACCTCGCAAACATTTCAGCCAATTTTTCATTTTATTCCTCATTTAATTTCTATTTTTCATTTTTCCAGTTGATAAATAAGCCCATTAAAATTTGCATTGATGGATCAATTGTTGCCAATTGTTGCCAATCAAGCATGCAACTTTTTGCTTTACCCAATTCTAAAAATCGATTCAATGCATTTGAATTTAATTGTTTCAATCCAGTTGCAGAGAAAACTCTCGGGGGAAAAATCATCCCATTTATAACTTGGCCTCCATAAACTTGTTCAACAATGGGTTTGAGTTGGATCCCGCGTTGTTCTGAGCAAGCTCTCTGTCAATCGAACTCAAAACTAAAAAAACGAAATAAAAATTTGAATAAAAAGTTGTTTTTTTTCAAATTCATTCTCTGCGTCATGCACTCCATCAAATTGAGCACCCGCGCTCTCCCTGACCCCCTCTCTTTAGAGCGGGTGACACATTCGTAACTTCGGTTTAGTTGAGGTGAACTGGGCTTTGATCCACTTGGTCTAACTTTAAAGCTGAATATAAATTTACGGTATTTAAGTACAAACTCATGGCACTACTTGCCGGCGCTAAATTAGCGCTAAAATCTTGTCTGTCGGTGCTAAAATCGATGGTTTAAGAGGTGAAAAATCAACCAGCAAGGGCACTGATAACGGGGGCAGACAGAAAATAAAAATAAAAAAGTTCGGGGGGGCGCACTGATAGCGGGGCAGACAGAAAATAAAAAGAAAAAGAAAAAAGTTGGGGGAAGGGGCGCACTGATAGCAGGGCTGACAGAAAATAAACAAGTTGGGGGAGCACTGATAGCGGGCAGACAGAAAATAGACAACTTGGGGGGGGGCACTGATAGCGGGGCAGACAGAAAATAAACAAGTTGGGGGGCGCGCTGAAAGCGGGGCAGACAGAAAATAGACAAGTTGGGGGGGCGGGGCAGACAGAAAATAAACAAGTTGGGGGGGCGCACTGATAGCAGGGCAGACAGAAAATAAACAAGTTGGGGGGGAGCACTGATAGCGGGGCAGACAGCAAATAAACAAGTTGGGGGGGTGCACTGATAGCGGGGCAGACAGAAAATAAACAAGTTGGGGGGGGCGCACTGATAGCGGGGCGGACAGAAAATAAACAAGCTGGGGCGGTTTGAACGCAAGGCACGACTTGACGATACGAGCGTAGACGGAAGGTATGGGTTGGAAGGGCGCTTTGGATGGGGTTCAACGTACAGATAAGAAAAATCGATACACGGTTTTTTAAATCGGCTTTGGAAGGGGCCATTTACATCGCCTAATTTTGTTTCATTTTAACGCAAAAGTGGATGTTTAAAACTTTCTGGCGATGCCAAAATTTCGGTCTTGTGAAGCACCGGGGCTTCGGAAATTAGGGACTTCACATAAAATGATGAAAGGCCGAATTCTGCGGCAGGGTGTAAACTGAAAACAGCTGTCTGAGAAGGGGCAGTTCGGGGAAGAGCTGCCACTCCAGGGGTCTGGCTGGCTGTGGGCCACCTTGAATGCGCAAAGGTTAAAGTTTCTCAAGCGGGGACAAAAGCGAGGGCAAAGGCCCCGGACTCAGCCGCTCCAACAACTCCGCTGGGACCCATTTCCGGACTCAATCAGAGAACTGCGACCCCATGCCATTCAATTACCCACCTGGCCTAGTCGGACAGCTCAACACTGTCCGGTCTGGCTGCTCCCCATGACTCCCTTCTGCCCTTCTCTCGCTGCAAGACATCACATCAGGTCCTTGATCGGCACAGCGGCGGGCCTCACAATGGGGAGGGCTGTTAGGGAGGCTGAGGCATTTCCACAGCAGCCTACAGCAGCGATCAAAGAATTAGCACTTCACCCGGCTACATTGGACTAATTCTGACCCGCGTAAAAAAGCTAACCAGAGGTGTCTAATCTCACCTGGCCTTGGGGCAAACTCAACAACAAAGGCGTTCACAGTTCGAATACCGAAATAAGACAATGTCTGGACTGACCTGTCTTGCTGACAACTAAATGTACTGCCTCTACAGAATACTAATCCCTCCGCTTCCTGATCCCTCCGCTTCCTGATCCCCTCCGCTTCCTGATCCCCTCCGCTTCCTGATCCCCTCCGCTTCCTGATCCCCTCCGCTTCCTGATCCCCTCCGCTTCCTGATCCCCTCCGCTTCCTGATCCCCTCCGCTTCCTGATCCCCTCCGCTTCCTGATCCCCTCCGCTTCCTGATCCCCTCCGCTTCCTGATCCCCTCCGCTTCCTGATCCCCTCCGCTTCCTGATCCCCTCCGCTTCCTGATCCCCTCCGCTTCCTGATCCCCTCCGCTTCCTGATCCCCTCCGCTTCCTGATCCCCTCCGCTTCCTGATCCCCTCCGCTTCCTGATCCCCTCCGCTTCCTGATCCCCTCCGCTTCCTGATCCCCTTCCGCTTCCTGATCCTCTCCGCTTACTGATCCCCTCCGCTTCCTGATCCCCTCCGCTTCCTGATCCCCTCCGCTTCCTGATCCCCTGATTCCCTGATCCGCTCTCCTCTCCGCTCTTTTCCCTTCTTGTAAGGAAGGCAGCGGCAAGTTGTTGGATTTAAAAGGACAGTCCCCCCCCTCAGTTCGACATGCGAACCCTCCGGAAGTTGGGAAATTGTCTGGGCGAGCTGAGCTCCCTTCCTCCCACCAAACTCCCCGTGCCCAGGCAACACTTCTCAATCCGATCCGATCGTTGTTCTGCTCAGCCGATAGAAAGATTTTGCCATTTTGGGAAGAAAAGTAATATAAAAAAGGATCAAAGAATTGCCGACTTTGGAGGTTGCTCTACATTTATTCGGTGCAAAAACTGCGGTCCCCGCGTTTGCACTGGCATTACCGATCCGCCCCCATGCCAACCGGTGCCTGCCCAGCGTGTAATTGATCGCTTCCTTGCAGAAAAACTAAATAGAGCTTTGCGACTCCGGTTTCTTGGAAACAATACCGAAATAAAACAATGTCTGGACTATCCTGCCTTGCTGACTACAAAATGTGCTGCCTCTACTGAATACTAATCCCTCCGCTTAAACATAAATAGACTCCGGTTTCTTGAAAACAACTTGCGGACATACTCCGGTTTCTAGGAAACAACTTGTGGAAATACTCCGGTTTCTAGGAAACAACTTGCGGACATACTCCGGTTTCTAGGAAACAATTTGCGGGCATAGATAGACTCTGGTTTCTAGGAAACAATTTGCGGGCACAGATAGACTCCGGTTTCTATGAAACAATTTGTGGACATAGATATACTCCGGTTTCTATGAAACAATTTGTGGACATAGATATACTCCGGTTTCTAGGAAACAACTTGTGGAAATACTCCGGTTTCTAGGAAACAACTTGCGGACATACTCCGGTTTCTAGGAAACAATTTGCGGGCATAGATAGACTCTGGTTTCTAGGAAACAATTTGCGGGCACAGATAGACTCCGGTTTCTATGAAACAATTTGTGGACATAGATATACTCCGGTTTCTATGAAACAATTTGTGGACATAGATATACTCCGGTTTCTATGAAACAATTTGTGGACATAGATATACTCCGGTTTCTATGAAACAATTTGTGGACATAGATATACTCCGGTTTCTATGAAACAATTTGTGGACATAGATATACTCCGGTTTCTAGGAAACAATTTGCGGACATAGATATACTCCGGTTTCTATGAAACAATTTGCGGACATAGATATACTCCGGTTTCTAGGAAACAATTTGCGGACATAGATATACTCCGGTTTCTAGGAAACAATTTGCGGACATAGACTGACTCCGGTTTCTTGGAAACAATTTGCGGACATAGATATACTCCGGTTTCTAGGAAACAATTTGCGGACATAGATATACTCCGGTTTCTAGGAAACAATTTGCGGACATAGATAGACTCCAAACCTACATTGTCATCATATTTTTTACTCCTGACTGGATTTCACTGAGTTGCACGATATTCTGTTTAAAAAAAACTTGCTCCTATAAATAACACCAGTTTCCATCTTTTTAACGATTTTTACCACACGCCAATTATCATTTCTCAAAACTTTATTGAACTTGCATGCCCTGTTCCAATAAAACGTGTGTCATTTATAAAAAAACATATTCAACTTTAAAGCAAAATCAAATTCTTCAAAATCTGTTGTATTTCTGTTCGGAAATCATCGAGAGGATTCTGTCTTCCTCGCCTATCTTGCCCAGATACTTCTTGGCAACGAGCTGGCCTGGGTTGAAGGCCACCTGGGGCCCAAATTTTGCGGAGTCTCTTCCTTCTTCATCTTCAATCGATCTTAAAGCCTCGGCGGTCACCTCCCCTATGCGCTGCCTACAGCGGAATGGACTGTACACCTTGAGTTGCGGCAGCATGGCAGCACGATCGAACGTCCGCTACCCAGTGACGTCATGGAGAGTTCCACCGCAGCACAGCTGGATACTTGACCCCAGGTCTGAGCCGAAGGGTTTAGCGGGGATTAACAGCAGATCAGCGGCAGAGTGCGGGAATTTGAGTAATCATCGTACAGCTCCCAAGTGGAAGGATCCCGCGAGCAGCTCCCGCAGGAAGCCGGGGGGACCCAGAGTGCAGGCAGCTCTGGCCTAATGGATTTCCTTATTTCCCTGCGAGGTACTGACTGCGGACTCCTCTGATGAAAAAATCGCTGTAATCCGCCGCCAGTTTGGGAAAACTGTGTATGTAAACTCACTCGGCAGTGCGCGCCCCGGCCCAGCGGCTAATAGCATCGAGATCTCCCACTTCTCGACCATGGGGGGGGGGGCAAATCCCATTTGAGCGGCCCCCGGGGGCGGGATATCTCGGGCATTGGGCAGGGCCTCGTTTTCTCTTTTTCTCGCCGCTTCTTGTCCCCCCCGGACCCCCCAAATATATCTAACGACGTCATTTAACCAGTTCCGTGTCGCCGGACTCCCTCCCCAGCCTCCTCTGCCCCTTCCAGTTCTGCCCGCACGATCCCAGAAATTCCCCCACGCAGTCCAGGCGGTTCCAGAATTTCACTTGCTTGAGAATAAATAAAAAATAAAGATTCATTACTGGCTCTATCGCTCGTCCGCTTCGTTCTCATTATTCCTCTGACAGGCCCACTGCTTGAATAATAGCCTGCTGTAGAGCAGCTGAATGGCCCATCTTCATCATTATATATTGTGCTTCATCCGGAAGTCGGCAGCTGAGCTTGCAGGTGGAGCTGCAAGGTAGAACTTCAGGCTCTTGACGGGCTTGTGCAAGGGTGCGTTTTAATAAACCCTGGCGCGGAATGGATGAGGGCGGGAGTCTGGGGGGAGAGATGAAGCTGGTTCTGCAGCCAACCAGACCGGAAGCTGCTGCGCGCATCAGCGCGGAGTCTTGGAGGCTGGAGGACGGCGCCCGAATGAAGTCGCCACAATGTCACAGAGACTGGCCTGTCTCATCCCTCTTAAGACGCGACCCAATCTGCCTCCGCTTCAACTTATAGGCAATTTATCTACTCTTCAGCCCAACTTCTATCCTTCATCGCTATCGAGGCTTAACAATGCTAACGATAGGAGAGTCGGGGCCGTTGTACACCTGTGCGTACGCATCCGTGAGCCTGTGTGTGCTCAGGGGCCAGCGGAATGGGCATGAATGCTTGCCACCTCCCTGACTGCAAAATGACTACATATCCTCATCTCCCCATCTTTCCCATCCCCCATCTCTGCATCTCTCCCATCTCTGCCGTCTCCCCCATCTCAGCCATCTCCCCCATCTCTGCCATCTCCCCCATCTCTGCCATCTCCCCCATCTCAGCCATCTCCCCCATCTCTGCCATCTCCCCCATCTCTGCCATCTCCCCCATCTCTGCATCTCCCCCATCTCTGCCGTCTCCCCCATCTCTGCATCTCTCCCATCTCTGCCGTCTCCCCCATCTCAGCCATCTCCCCCATCTCTGCCATCTCCCCCATCTCTGCCATCTCCCCCATCTCTGCATCTCCCCTATCTCTGCATCTCCCCCATCTCTGCATCTCCCCCATCTCTGCATCTCCCCCATCTCTGCATCTCCCCCATCTCTGCATCTCCCCCATCTCTGCATCTCCCCCATCTCTTCATCTCCCCCATCTCTGCATCTCCCCCATCTCTGCATCTCCCCCATCTCTGCCATCTCCCCCATCTCTGCATCTCCCCTATCTCTGCATCTCCCCCATCTCTGCATTTCCCCAATCTCTGCATCTCCCCCATCTCTGCCATCTCCCCCATCTCTGCATCTCCCCTATCTCTGCATCTCCCCCATCTCTGCCATCTCACCCTCTCTGCCATCTTCACCATCTCTGCATCTTCCCCATCTCTGCATCTCCCCTATCTCTGCATCTCCCCCATCTCTGCCATCTCCCCCATCTCTGCATCTCCCCCATCTCTGCATCTCCCCCATCTCTGCATCTCCCCCATCTCTGCATCTCCCCCATCTCTGCATCTCCCCCATCTCTGCATCTCCCCCATCTCTGCATCTCCCCCATCTCTGCATCTCCCCCATCTCTGCATCTCCCCCATCTCTGCATCCCCCCATCTCTGCCATCTCCCCCATCTCTGCATCTCCCCCATCTCTGCCATCTCCCCCATCTCTGCATCTCCCCCATCTCTGCATCTCCCCCATCTCTGCATCTCCCCCATCTCTGCATCTCCCCCATCTCTGCATCTCCCCCATCTCTGCATCTCCCCCATCTCTGCATCTCCCCCATCTCTGCATCTCCCCCATCTCTTTCATCTCACCCTCTCTGCCATCTTCACCATCTCTGCATCTTCCCCATCTCTGCGTCTCCCCCATCTCTGCATCTCCCCCATCTCTGCATCTCCCCCATCTCTTTCATCTCACCCTCTCTGCCATCTTCACCATCTCTGCATCTTCCCCATCTCTGCGTCTCCCCCATCTCTGCATCTCCCCCATCTCTGCCATCTCACCCTCTCTGCCATCTTCACCATCTCTGCATCTTCCCCATCTCTGCATCTCCCCTATCTCTGCATCTCCCCCATCTCTGCATCTCCCCCATCTCTGCATCTCCCCCATCTCTGCATCTCCCCCATCTCTTTCATCTCACCCTCTCTGCCATCTTCACCATCTCTGCATCTTCGCCATCTCTGCATCTCCCCCATCTCTGCATCTCCCCCATCTCTGCATCTCCCCCATCTCTGCATCTCCCCCATCTCTGCATCTCCCCCATCTCTGCATCTCCCCCATCTCTGCATCTCCCCCATCTCTGCATCTCCCCCATCTCTGCATCTCCCGCATCTCTGCATCTCCCCCATCTCTGCCACCCCCACCAGCTTGCAGACACGCAAATTCCGGAGACGAAATCGCTGGGCAGGGGACGATAGCGGGAGGGAGATCTGGTAGAGAGGGACACAGACATGAGTAAAGGCTGCAGAATGCGTATCTAACCGCATGTAATCAGATTTGTTGGTGAAAAAGTGCTTTAACCCCGGGGGCGGCTCCGGGTGGGGGAGCTCTGCCTCATAGCCAGGCCCCGAGCCCGCCGTATCAATATCAATCGACCGACCGCCGGCTAAAAGCCCCCGGGCTGGCATGGATGGGAGGCCCAGAAAACACAGCAGCAGAACAGCAAAATCTCTGCTCCCGCATGGCCCTTCCAGTCCTGTTTGCCCAGCGCGCAGCGGCCATTGTTTCCCTAGGCTTGTGAACGGAGGGACACAGAGGGACTGGACTGTGGAGCGCCTGCTGGGAGACATGGCAGGGAGAGTGGCAGGATCGGGTGAGCGTCCTGCTAGAATAAAGAAAGCAATTTTCATCTGAGCAAGAAAATCCCAGAGGCCTCTTCCCTCACGCTGCTTTGCATCCCAACTGCTGCCTGCCGCTCATTTGAATGGGTGGCGTCCCGCCCACTCTCCCGGTCTCCTTTCTCCTCCTGGATTCAAATTGGCCTTAAACTCTCGCTTTTCTACGAGCGAGAATTTAATCTATTTGACTGCAATGGTTCGGAGCGCTGCGAGTGTCTCCTGCTTGACCTCCGCGTGCGAGGGTGCCATTCAAGTGTCAGCTATTTAAATTCTTTCTTATTGATGTTGCCGACTGACTAACTGACTAACTAACTAACTAACTAACTAACTAACTAACTAACTAACTAACTAACTAACTAACTAACTAACTAACTAACTAACTAACTAACTAACTAACTAACTAACTAACTAACTAACTAACTAACTAACTAACTAACTAACTAACTAACTAACTAACTAACTAACTAACTAACTAACTAACTAACTAACTAACTAACTAACTAACTAACTAACTAACTAACTAACTAACTAACTAACTACTAACTAACTAACTAACTAACTAACTAACTAACTAACTAACTAACTAACTAACTAACTAACTAACTAACTAACTAACTAACTAACTAACTAACTAACTAACTAACTAACTAACTAACTAACTAACTAACTAACTAACTAACTAACTAACTAACTAACTAACTAACTAACTAACTAACTAACTAACTAACTAACTAACTAACTAACTAACTAACTAACTAACTAACTAACTAACTAACTAACTAACTAACTAACTAACTAACTAACTAACTAACTAACTAACTAACTAACTAACTAACTAACTAACTAACTAACTAACTAACTAACTAACTAACTAACTAACTAACTAACTAACTAACTAACTAACTAACTAACTAACTAACTAACTAACTAACTAACTAACTAACCAACTAACTAACTTAACTAACGATAAACATCGCACCTCAACATAGACAGAAATCGGCATCACGATGGCTCCAACAAGGATGTCGGCAAACGCCAGCGACACAATGAAGTAGTTGGTGACGGACTGCAGACTACGTTCCCTGTACACCGCCATCACCACCAGGATGTTGCCGAATATGGTGAAGCAGGGGAAAAGCAGCAGGCCGAGCACCCAGTACCGCCTTTCAAGCGGTTCATTGGTCGTTGAATTGGTCAGCAGAGTGGCATTGACAATCTGCTGGCTGAAGTTGGTCAGGCTCTCGAGGCCGGTCAGGTTGCCGAAGCTGCTGACATTGCGGCCTCTGCTCAGCTGAGGCTGCAGTGATGAGGCAGACTGCTGAGCCTGCTCTGGTGAGTTCGACTGCAGAGCTTGCAGGAAGCTTTGCCTGTCCAAGGCGGTCATGTTCGCTAAGAGATGAGGCGGATTCAGTTCCGGTCTGGGGTGTCAGCTGCACCCATATCCGGACACTGTTGCGACTTCTTTAGTAGGCGAGCTGCAAAATAAATATATAAAAGTACTTTTTTGTGTTCCAAATTTTTAGAGAAAAAATGCAAAATTATGTCAGATAAGGCGATGAACGAATTGATCCTGCTTGACAACGGCTCGCCAATTTTAGATCATGCGTACACGAGCCCAGCAGTCCCACAGGGTGTTAGTTACATGCCTAGCTCGACAACCAAGCTGGTCAATGCAACTGGTGCACTAAAAATCTGTTTCATAGACATCGCTTCATGAGAAGTGAATAGCGATTGATTCTCGACAAGCTTGAGCAGTTCTGGAGGACAGTGGACAGAGGATGAAGAGGAGGCTGAAGAAAACGAAAACCCACAAAACGCAGAGGGTCAACAGCCCATAGACTTGGCTCTGATTGACTTAAAAAGGTTCTTTACGTCTCTACTCAAACACCTTCACGTCTGTATCAGTGTTTGAATTGGTGTCCCGCTTGTGGGAATAACAAGGGAGTTTGCTCAAAATAAAAGGTAAGAAGGTGTAGTAACTTGTAGCATTTATGATCAACGCCCACCCCCAGTAGTCAGTTAAAATGGTGCGCTTTTCTGGGACACCAGTACTGGCCGCGATAGTCTATGGCCAGGATCCTGCTATTTTCAGGCTTCAGCTATAGGATTGCATCCCCGCTTATAAAGTCAACTAAAACTTCCATTTCTTTCTATTGAATTCCTTCAAGCTAAAAGTTCACGGCGGTGACTCCAAGTTCCGCCCCGGTCCCCGCTCTACACGGCCGGCTCTGCTCATGAAAAGCCTCAGCAAAGTCCGGACCGGACGGGCCCCAGCTCGCTTTTCTCCCTCAAAAGTGTCTCCCCTCCCCGCCGTTATGGAAGGGCCGGCAGCTCATGATGAAATATTAGGTAGGCCGCTTGTCGGCAGCGAAGCGCAGAATTAGGTCTGCGCGTTTTTTTATCTTGAGGAAAAATCCCCCCTTCCTCAACCCCTAGCAGAGCCGCTCAGCCGAAGGATATTACACCGGTTTATTATATATAGCTACAATAAGAACTTTTTTATCAATCTTCTTCCATCCGTTGTCCGATCTTCTCTCTTCTTCTCAGCGTCTCTCTATCTTAAGAGGCCGATATTGAATTTCTGCTCCGAGGAGCTGCTGAGCTTGCCGCGCTACTGGGACTGGGAGGGGGACGAACGCTTGATTAGAGCGCGTTATTAAATCGCCGACTTAAAAACTTTTGCTGCCTTCTCTGTGCTGCACCTGAGCGAGCGCTGGAGACGGCTGTATTTTATAGCATTATGGAAAATAAGGAAGAAGGGGGACTCAATTTTAGACTTGGGAGGGCAGCGGCCGTGGCTGGGGGGGGCAGAGTGCGGAAAGAGGAGAAACTTATTGACCAAGAAGAGGTTTGCCCGCTCCAACAACAATAGTCTCAAGTCCCGCACCAGCCACCGCACAGGCTGGCACTGCTTCTGTTTGCTGCTGGGGAAATCTTGGTGGGTCCGGCCAGGCCAGTGCGATGAGCTGAATTAGTTGAGGAAGCATGCAATGCTCAGGATAGACCAAAAAATTCCTTCCTACCTACCTACCTACCTATCTATCTATCTATCTATCTATCTATCTATCTATCTATCTATCTATCTATCTATCTATCTATCTATCTATCTATCTATCTATCTATCTATCTATCTATCCATCTATCTATCTATCTATCTATCTATCTATCTATCTATCTATCTATCTATCTATCTATCTATCTATCTATCTATCTATCTATCTATCTATCTATCTATCTATCTATCTATCTATCTATCTATCTATCTATCTATCTATCTATCTATCCATCTATCTATCTATCTATCTATCTATCTATCTATCTATCTATCTATCTATCTATCTATCTATCTATCTATCTATCTATCTATCTATCTATCTATCTATCTATCTATCTATCTATCTATCTATCTATCTATCTATCTATCTATCTATCTATCTATCTATCTATCTATCTATCTATCTATCTATCTATCTATCTATCTATCTATCTATCTATCTATCTATCTATCTATCTATCTATCTATCTATCTATCTATCTATCTATCTATCTATCTATCTATCTATCATCTATCTATCCATCTATCTATCTATCTATCTATCTATCTATCTATCTATCTATCTATCTATCTATCTATCTATCTATCTATCTATCTATCTATCTATCTATCTATCTATCCATCTATCTATCTATCTATCTATCTATCTATCTATCTATCTATCTATCTATCTATCTATCTATCTATCTATCTATCTATCTATCCATCTATCTATCTATCTATCTATCTATCTATCTATCTATCTATCTATCTATCTATCTATCTATCTATCTATCTATCTATCTATCTATCTATCTATCTATCTATCTATCTATCTATCTATCTATCTATCTATCTATCTATCTATCTATCTATCTATCTATCTATCTATCTATCTATCTATCTATCTATCTATCTATCTATCTATCTATCTATCTATCTATCTATCTATCTATCTTCCCAACCCTGTGAGAAGCTCAGAAAAACCGTGTCTAATCTGCACCAGTTTATGTCGTGAATTCTCTATATGATGCGAGTCAGTAGCCAGAACTTCGTTAGTCATGCTCTCAGCTGGGTTTCTCTGGAACAGGAGTAGATGGGCAGCAAAGGCCTCTGTTCTGCAGGTGGCTCTTCAAGCTCATGCTGACAAGTTTTTTCGTTTGCCATTCTCGCAGGAAACAAGTTGAAATTTGAGCCAAGAATGTATTGGCCCTCCAGTGCTTGTTCCTCCTTCTCAACTGCACCGCCCCCGCAGCCTCTTCCCCCAGAGCAATCAGATTTATCACGGCGCCGGGCGCCCCACGAAGAGCGCCGGTAATGACTTCTGAGAGTTCCACAGGCCCTGCCTTCCCCCTGCCTCCCGATCTGAAGGTTTCCGGGAGCACAAGACTGGGGAAAGATGGGGGTGGGGACGGGGCGGCTGGCCGTCAGAGAAGATGTATGCATCGTGTCAGCGCATCCCGCCACTATGGATCCCTGGAGACCGTCCGGTTTGATCGCCCAGCCTCTTGATCTTGTTTTTGCTTGCTTTCCTTTTTGATCTCAGAGACTGCTCAACTACCGTCTCAGCGGGGTTGAGGAGGCTGCAGCCTCAGTGATGAGGCAAGTTTCATTTCTCAGAGACTGCTCAACTACCGTCTCAGCGGGGTTGAGGAAGCTGCAGTCTCGGTGATGAGGCCAGTTTCATTTCTCAGAGACTGCTCAACTACCGTCTCAGCGGGGTTGAGGAAGCTGCAGCCTCGGTGATGAGGCCAATTTCATTTCTCAGAGACTGCTCAACTACCGTCTCAGCGGGGTTGAGGAAGCTGCAGCCTCAGTGATGAGGCAAGTTTCATTTCTCAGAGACTGCTCAACTACCGTCTCAGCGGGGTTGAGGAAGCTGCAGTCTCGGTGATGAGGCCAGTTTCATTTCTCAGAGACTGCTCAACTACCGTCTCAGCGGGGTTGAGGAAGCTGCAGCCTCGGTGATGAGCCCAGTTTCATTTCTCAGAGACTGCTCAACTACCGTGTCAGCGGGGTTGAGGAAGCTGCAGCCTCAGTGATGAGGCAAGTTTCATTTCTCAGAGACTGCTCAACTACCGTCTCAGCGGGGTTGAGGAAGCTGCAGCCTCGGTGATGAGGCCAGTTTCATTTCTCAGAGACTGCTCAACTACCGTCTCAGCGGGGTTGAGGAAGCTGCAGCCTCAGTGATGAGGCAAGTTTCATTTCTCAGAGACTGCTCAACTACCGTCTCAGCGGGGTTGAGGAAGCTGCAGTCTCGGTGATGAGGCCAGTTTCATTTCTCAGAGACTGCTCAACTACCGTCTCAGCGGGGTTGAGGAGGCTGCAGCCTCAGTGATGAGGCAAGTTTCATTTCTCAGAGACTGCTCAACTACCGTCTCAGCGGGGTTGAGGAAGCTGCAGCCTCGGTGATGAGGCCAGTTTCATTTCTCAGAGACTGCTCAACTACCGTCTCAGCGGGGTTGAGGAAGCTGCAGCCTCGGTGATGAGCCCAGTTTCATTTCTCAGAGACTGCTCAACTACCGTGTCAGCGGGGTTGAGGAAGCTGCAGCCTCGGTGATGAGGCCAGTTTCATTTCTCAGAGACTGCTCAACTACCGTCTCAGCGGGGTTGAGGAGGCTGCAGCCTCGGTGATGAGGCCAGTTTCATTTCTCAGAGACTGCTCAACTACCGTCTCAGCGGGGTTGAGGAGGCTGCAGCCTTGGTGATGAGGCCATTTTCAAACAAGGACTACTTAATAAGAACGATAAAAGATACTAATGTTGTCCTCGATTTTCAACTGAAACGGAAATAACGACAGTAGCTCGAGACGGACCCGCGGATATCGAAGAGGGGGGGCGAGTTCGATTTGCTTTGCCGACTGCTAATTAATTATAGGAGTTTGGTTGCTAGGGGGGATGGCGGTCTCCACATATCTGACGCTACTTCACTGATGAGGTGCGCGTATACTCAAGCCAGCTATAGCTCTTGCTACAAGCTTGGCTGGGCTGAGCTTTGAGTCGGGCCCGTAGCAAGTCACTCACTCCCAAGCGACTCTCGGGTTACCATGCGAGCAGTTTCAAGCAGCCTGTCAATCACCCGGCTACAGTATTATACTTGATAGCTGGTTCTAGGTAATAATATAAATAGCTTTACCGTTTTCTCACCTGATGCGGCTGGCTCATTGAATCCCTATAGTAAGAATCCTCAACCAGAAGCAAGCCGAACTTCGCGTGTTTCCGACAACGCTCATGATGTCGAGAAGTCGGAGCTGCGGCAGAAAAGGGGGCAGCACTTTTGAGTGCAGAGAGGCCGCTGGCCAATGAAGGCGGGAGCCAATGGCAAAGTTAAGCCGCTTGTTTATCGTTTTTGGTAGATTATTAAGCTGGCCTATTGCTGTCAGTAGTATAATGGGGATAGTCTGTTTGAATAATTTTATTGGCTATATTGACACAATAACGATTATTTCTGAATGTAAGCGATTTAAAATGACAAATTATTGATGCTCTGATATTATTGCTATCATACCGCCTCCTCCCACAGTCAATTCCGATGGTTCAATGTCCATCTGTGGCCTCCTTCCACAGTCAATTCCGATAGCTCAATGTCCATCTGCCGCCTCCTTCCACAGTCGATTCCGATGCCTCAATGTCCATCTGTGGCCTCCTCCCACAGTCAATTCCGATGGTTCAATGTCCATCTGCCGCCTCCTCCCACAGTCAATTCCGATGCCTCAATGTCCATCTGCCGCCTCCTCCCACAGTCAATTCCGATGCCTCAATGTCCATCTGCCGCCTCCTCCCACAGTCAATTCTGATGGTTCAATGTCCATCTGTGGCCTCCTTCCACAGTCAATTCCGATAGCTCAATGTCCATCTGCCGCCTCCTTCCACAGTCGATTCCGATGCCTCAATGTCCATCTGTGGCCTCCTTCCACAGTCAATTCCGATGGTTCAATGTCCATCTGCCGCCTCCTTCCACAGTCGATTCCGATACCTCAATGTCCATCTGCCGCCTCCTTCCACAGTCAATTCCGATGGTTCAATGTCCATCTGCCGCCTCCTCCCACAGTCAATTCCGATGGTTCAATGTCCATCTGTGGCCTCCTTCCACAGTCTATTCCGATAGCTCAATGTCCATCTGCCGCCTCCTCCCACAGTCAATTCCGATGGTTCAATGTCCATCTGCCGCCTCCTCCCACAGTCAATTCCGATGGTTCAATGTCCATTTGCCGCCTCCTCCCACAGTCAATTCCGATGGTTCAATGTCCATCTGCCGCCTCCTCCCACAGTCAATTCCGATGGTTCAATGTCCATCTGCCGCCTCCTCCCACAGTCAATTCCGATGGTTCAATGTCCATCTGCCGCCTCCTCCCACAGTCAATTCCGATGGTTCAATGTCCATCTAAATCTACGAGTAATTTTAGATTCAGTCGCTGAGGCGCACGAGAGTGACTGTGGTAGCTCTCTTGCTGCGTGCTTGCCACAGGTACAGCTGGATCAGAAGCTCAGTTTTGTAATTTTTTTTCGATTCTGTCAAGTCTCGGCCAAATCTAGCCAAGCGAAGACATACAACGAGTCAACCAGAGTTATTTGTGTAACGGGTTCAGTGCAAGGACTTCTATACTACTATGTAGTGGTCCTTGGGTCAGCATATGAGGAGAGTTAAAGTGTGTATTAGGGGTATCCTTGCGGAACTCCATGAACAAGCGTTCTACAATTCCGCATATAAACATGCATGCCTCAAGTGCGTAGTTTTCGCCACAAGACACGCAGTATCCATGCAGTGAGAGCCGGATGACCCAGAAAGCAGAAAGGCGGTAATTGATTTGGGAAAAATCGGTTGCGTACCCGACAAAGGCTTGGAGTGCGCGTCTCTGTGGATCAAAAAATTGATTTGCAATAGTTGTCCAAGGCATGAAGCCTGTTAGAATCCTTATCAGTCCGTACAAAATGTGAGAAATTACTTGAAGTTTGAGTAAATCAAAGTTATGCAGATCTATAAGTTTTGGTCTGACAGCTCTGACAGGCCGAGACCGCGTCACCTGCAGCGGCACCAGCGGCACCATAAATGAGAGCCCAGCGACCGAGCCCGAGACCCAATCAGCAACTCAACCCAGCAGCCAGTCTCAAGAAGCCAGCAACCAAAGCACCCAGCTCAGCAGCCATGTACAACGTCGTCTGCCTGTTCGCTCTCGTGGCCTTCGCCGCCGCCGCCTACACTCCGGAGCAGAAGAACGAGGTCGTGAACGACATCATTCACGAGGTCGTTCCCGTGCTCAGCATCGACACCAACTGCCTGCTGCAGAACGGCATCAGCTCCGTGAACTGCCTGATCTCCAACCTGGCCTCCTGCTACTTCGCCCACGGCACCAACATCAGCCAGCTGGCCGGCTGCCTGGCCAACAAGTGCGGCGGCAGCGCCATCCAGATTCTCAGCTGCATCAAGCTGTAATTTTTTAGGATTCAAACTAAATAAATTATCAGAAAGCAAGCGCAAATCGGCTAAACAAAAATTTGCAGCACTACTGCTTGAACTCTTCAATTTCCCTGCTTGTTACCTTGTTACTTGTTACCAGGTACCAATAAAAAAACATTTTACCTCGTAAAAGGCAGTGTGCCGTGCTTAATGACTTACACTGCAGCATTAAAATATCTTACCGTTGACCGTTGAGGTTGAGGTACAATTGTACTATTCCGTTCCTGCAGAGCTTCAAGAAATGCTAATACTATGACTAAAATATACATTTAGCGACAGAACAAAGGGCTGAGAGGGACAAAGATGAACTATGTCGCTCTACATCACCTTTCCGTCTCAAGTCAGAACCAGGCACCTGGGCTATATACATGTATACAGCTAACTTGTTCAATACGTCAAGCTTGCATCGGGTTAGAAATGAAAATAGCAATTTAGTATCACAGATGCGTGCAGAGCTTTTTAAAAATAACGAAAGTCGTTGATGTTGATGTTTAAAACGTCACCTGGAAATTTAACAATTGGTTTGAACTGCATGTTTTATTCATATTTAATTAAATAATATTAAATAAGTTGCGTGCGGAGACTGACTTCTGAGACTTCTGAGACTGACAGAGACTGACTTCTGAGTCAGTCAGGCCGGCAAGTGTATGATGTCTGCCTGCTGTGGTATGACTTGAATTGACTAAAAATATTCACTCGTCGATATCGTCCTACCATGGCCAGCAGTCCTTGAACACGGGTCTGTTTGCTGACTTTTGTAAGTAAAAATGCATAGCGGATGGCCGCACAGAAGTATGAAGTGTACAGCACAATGTACAACCAAGTCTTTGTATGGATCCAAAATGCTCCATGCTAAAGCTTCGTGGTAAAATTTATTTTCAATAATTCCTCTGCATTAATCTTTTTTTGCGTCATCAGCCGATTGCAAGGCAGTTCTGTCCCTTAAAAATAGACTAAAGATTCTGCCAGAAGAAACTGGAGCTAGCTATAAAAAAATTGTTGGCTTCTTCAGCAGGCAAATTGTTTCACTTACCCCGGTTGCCAACCATTCCAGCTGAGGAAACAAACAAGCTGACTGACTCAGAGATATTGGAAATGCGAAAGATTTTCCTCACCCACACTGCACCAGGTGCGCTAAGTATAGAGCGCGGCCGAGATAATGGACTTCCATTTGCCTCCATCAAAGCTCCACGTTCGCTGTTCTCCCAAACATGATGCGCTGCTTCCACTCTAATTCGGCAGTTTTTATCCTCCTGATGGATAAGTTTTCATGCCAAAAATAAAGCCGAAGAGAAATTGCATTTATCGTATTCGCTAGCCGAGACAAACCACAATTGGGAAGTTTTTCACCCCCAACCGCAGCGATAGGCCGAGCGAGCCAGAGTGACTCGAGCCGATGATGACTTTGGCTAGGATGGGGACTATTTCACTGAGCTGCACTGAGGACTCTGCTGGGGTCTGCTTCTAATTCTGTCCAGAGACTCATCTGTTGGATTCTGTCAATCTCGATTCAGCAAGCTAATAAGCCCTAACAAGGCAGTATGACTACCCCAGCTCGGCAGTACACGTTGCTGATGGCCGTTCTTCTCGGCGGGGCCCTGCTGACGCAGCACCTGGCCTCAGCCAGACCCACCAACGCCAAATTCAAGGACGTCGAAGAGACCGTGGACGAGGCATTGGCTTCGCGGCCGCCTCCACCGCCGCCGCAGCGACTGATGCGAGCTCCGGACCGACGAACGGTGGAGAACCCGGATGAGCAGCGAGCCAAGCTGATGTCCAGCCTGCTCAACAGCCTGCGATGGTCCGGCCAGATGAGGTGAACAATCTGTGGCTATTCAAAATAATAAGCATCTGTTACACATTCCTCGATTCTGTTTCAGATTTGGCCGCTGAAGAATCAAACCAAGCTGAAGGCACTCCATCTCTGATTCACTGTGACAATCAGCTGAGGAAGAACATTTTTCCCGAAAAGCTGTAAAATACACGAAAAAGTTCAGAGAGTTGCGCAGTTTTATTGAATTTGTCTTAGTTTCAATTTTGTACAACTTTAAAAAAACATAATGAAAAGAGTAATCTATATATGAGCCAGTTTAGTCTAGGAGCAAGCAAGTTAGAATTAAGATATTGAAGACTTGCTTTTCATTGTCAATGGTCCAAAAGGAGGTCTGTGAAGCGATCAATTTAAGAAGTTTGGCATGCAATTGTGCAGGCCTCTTAGACCATAAGGAAATAACAGATTTTATTAGACAAACAGAGATATGGCAAATGACGAATAATTTAGAGACGTCGAGAGAGGTGAGAATATTTTGCGATGGCCGAACGTAAATAGAAAAGCAGTGCATTCTACGCTACGACATCATGGGGTTGCGGAGATCGAGCAACACAAGCAACTGCTTCTTTCATCACTGGACACCTATTCAGACCACAGATACTAAAATGGCTAGATGGGCCACTCAGGCATATATACTTAGTAAAACAGCTTTCTACTTTCAGTTCAGTAGCAAAGAAGAATACATAAGCTATTTTTTTTAAATAAAGGCGGCTGAAATGACTTTGATAAGTTTAAGAAGCCCAAGCTTGCAGGCGTAAACAACTTGCTAATTGGTTCAGCAATAATGTACATTCGCCAGTCCACTTTTGCCACTGGGCTGATGCTGTCAATGAGAATTAGACGATCTTAACTTTTTTTCTATGTAGGCTTCAAATAGGGTAATTTTAAATTCAAGTTACATTTTATGGGTAAGCTTTTATGTACCCCTAATCTCTTCAATAGGTACCCATGTCTCAATTCAAGTTTAGGTATATAAAAGCAATCCCCATGAAGAATCATCCCACCTTAGAACCCCCTATTCCCCATGCCCCAGCTACATGAAAGCAAAGCTTAAATTTGAAATCAAAAGCCCATATAGAGACTCAAATAAATACTCAAATCAAAATTGCAGCTAATTTACTAGCTTGTCTCTGCTTCATGTGTCTGTTTCATTTCCTAGCGGGTTGTCGGGTTGTCTCTGCTTTATTTGTCTGTTTCCTAGCGGGTTGTCGGGTTGTCTCTGCTTTATGTGTCTGTTTCCTAGCGGGTTGTCGGGTTGTCTCTGCTTTATGTGTCTGTTTCCTAGCGGGTTGTCGGGTTGTCTCTGCTTTATGTGTCTGTTTCCTAGCGGGTTGTCGGGTTGTCTCTGCTTTATGTGTCTGTTTCCTAGCGGGTTGTCGGGTTGTCTCTGCTTTATGTGTCTGTTTCCTAGCGGGTTGTCGGGTTGTCTCTGCTTCATGTGTCTGTTTCCTAGCGGGTTGTCTCTGGTTGATTTTTCTGTCTTCTTGTGAGTTGTCAAACAGCAAGAAAAGTGCTTGCTCAGACAATTGTTTAGGACCCGAGCAGCGGGTCAACCTGCTAGTATACCGCAAAGTTCAAGAAGTCTCCTTCTCCTTGGACAATGGAAAGCAAGTCTTCAATAGCTTTATTCTCCCGCTAAATTGAACTGCATGCATCTGGGTAAAGTTTTCTATATTAGTTGGGTTGAAAAGAGTTGAAAATTTTAGAATGAAATCGTTTGTTCAGAACTTCAATATCTAAACAAGCATATTATCTGAATAAAATATCCAAGTTAGTCTGATATCAGAGTCCGAGTAGTTATCTGTGCATGCAACCTTTTTATAATAATAAGCAAACCGTTTTGTGATACGCCTTGAGTTGGTTTAAGAGCATATCAACGTGCAAACGTAATGCTTTATTCATGCGCCATTGTGTCACAAAAAGTTGCATGACTTCAACTTCTCTCGGATGTCCTCGTTGTCATGCCCGTCAATCGTCCGGTCAGCACTGGTCTGCGTTTGTGTTTCATCATTCTGGTCCTGTTTGTTGTCGATGCTTGACTTCGCTTTGGCAGTTGCAGCACGCATAAGCCGGATGTCCTCCTGCGTGACGGCCGTCTCCGCCAGGGCGGCGTTCTTCCGTTGCTCCTGCTTCAGAGCCGCCCAGTAGGTGGAGGCTGGGGGGAAGCCGATGAATCCGTAGACCCGTTGGTGGCCCTTGAACGCGTAGCTGTGGTGCAGGCTGAGGTTCACGGTGCAGCTCAGGTCTTCCCTACCATCCAGTCGCCTCTGTCGGGTGTTGAGGTGCTGCCTGACGTAGCTGTTCATCGCCTGCAGCAGGCGGTCCAGAAACTTGATGTCTGGCTCTGGTGATCTCGATTCCAAGGCGTGCTTTGGGTGCTCAAGTGAGCCGAAACCGAGCATTGGCTGCTCCTGGTGCGGGATGAGCAAAAAGTCCTCAAACAGGTCGAATTCTCCCCGCAACCGCTTCGCGGGCTTCCGTTTTGCGACTTCCGACGGCGGGTTCCGGCGCGTCACCAGCAGCTCCGGCATCTTGACCAGCTGCAGCCTGCGAAGCACGTTCTTCTCGTACAGCTTCATTGTAAGACGGGGATCCTTGTCGCTCGAGCTCGAGCTCTCCTTGGAGTAGGTCCAGAACTCGGTCACGTAGCTCTTGTCGGGCCAGTTGGGGATCGCACAGCTGCTCTTTTTCTGGCGCACGCCCGGCTTTACAGGCGGATTGCAGACCTCGAAAATCTCCAGGTACTTGGTGTGGTCCGGAACGATGATGTAAGCGAAGAACGCCGGGTAGGCATTGGTGCGATACTTTCCGTGCGGTACCTGCAGCGTGCAGTGGCCAAGGTTGTAGCTTGTGGTGATGTCCGTGGCCGCCTTCACAAGGTCTTGCCGTTCCTCTGCGTCCAGACAGTCGTACAGCTGCTTGTGGAACTTGTAGTGCAGCAGGAACCTGGGCAGGCAGTGCACCAGATCGAATCGCACCGTGAAGCTGTCGTTCTTCCTGCGCGCAAACAGCAGATCGTAGTACTTTGCAACACTATTGAAGGGCGAATTGGCAGCTGATGCCTCTTTTAACTCGCAGCAATCGCATGGATACCTGCCATCGCTACCATCAACGAAATCCTGGCGAAGCTCTCTGCAGAGCTTGTCTCGTGCTTCCTGCTCTTCTGGGCTTAAGACTTCGGAAGTTGGCGCTGCCACGAGGCCGCAGAGGCTGAGCAGCTGTGCTTTGCGTGCCTTCTCTTGCTCAGATTCTCTCTGGTATTCGCTGCGCTTTCCCTGCGATCCATGCTTAGCTGGCTCAAGCGATGTTTCTAGACGCTGGTTAAAGTCCACAGTGTCCGTCCCAACCTTCGACGATTGCGTGTTGCCAATTGTTTTCGTCGCCTCAACAGGCTCATCTCCGCCTTGATTTTCGTCCTCGTTTTCATCAGAAATCACGCCATCAGGCTGGTCTAAGCCGATTCTGCTTCGGGGACCACGGCTGCGCCAACCGTCTTCTGCGCTTGGCGCGGCGCTCTGAGCCTGGAGCTTAACCAGCCAAGCAAATTCGTAGTCATCGACGCTTTCACCTGGAGTTGGAAGGTGCTTGAACCGCTGCTTGTGCTGGAGATTGCGATCCTGTAGCTGCAGCTGCTCGTATCTGGCTAGGCGGAACAGCCGCTGACTCGGCAGCAGGCCGGAGTCGTGATCATCTCTGGCCTGCAAGTACGGGTCCATCGGTAATTCAACGTTGCCCTGCTCGTCTGTTATCTGTCCAAATCTGTCCTCATGAAAGAAGTTCTTCACTTGCTTTTTTAGCGACCCGATTAAATTAGATTTCTTCTTCTGCTCATTCTTGGTTACCGGAATACCCTGAGTAAGTATCTTCGTGAAGTCGATCGTTTGCACTTGCTCGCCAACAGGTGCAAAAACGTCTTCGTCCGTCACAGAGGTGTCACTCCGTTCTGTCGGTGTGGCACTTGACAAATCAGTTACTCTTACCTCCCCGCCTTTGGAAACATTTCTATCCTTAGCGTCGACAGCGTCCTTGCCCTGCGCCGGTTTAGCCGGACTCTGCGGAAGGTTCGGTGTTTGAAGACTAGCAGGAACTGCGCCGCCTGTGCCGCTCCCAGACTGCGGCTCAGTAGCCCGCGAAATGCCAGAAGCTGCCCGACTGTGACTTCGTTGGACATCCGATTTTGAATCGCCTTTGGTGGCACTTGATGACAGCGATTTAGCGTTGGTAGATTTAGGATAGGTGGCCACTGACGCTGAATTGGCATCGCTTTTAGTAGAAGCATTTTGCGAGCTCGATCGATCCTGGACGCCTACAGAGGACGTTGCCCTGTGCTGCGGCTCAGCCTCTGTAGATGTTGGCCTCTGCTGGCCGATGGATGTCGAGGGTCGATTTGGCACTGGTGCAGCCAGCATTATCTGGCGTGAGACTGTAGTCGAGTTAGAGTCGTCTTTTGAGGCTACACAACTTTTATTTTCTCTCTCTAGAACCCGTCGGCAGCACACCTTACTTTTATAAAGTGTGCTTAAGCGTACAACATAGAAGATTAAATCTAGCAGAGATGGGTGGGTTAAATAAGATGTATAAACTGAATTCGGCTAGTGAAAATGCTGGCTCAGCTTGAATAGGCTCCATTGTTATCTGAGTGGTGGCGAGTACAGAGCTGCATGCGATACTCTTGGGTTGAAAGCATTTAAGGCTGACTGACTGTACGTGGAGGCACTATAATAGCTCCGACATGAAGATGCACCCCTGTAGAAAAATTTAGCCTGTGCTCTGTGTTAAATTTCCAGGATTTCTCTCCTTGGTAGCAGCCATCATAGAGACGACGATTTGACCCAGCAGGTGACGCGCCATTTAATTAGCATGGGTGTCAAAGCCAGATGAGCCATGTTACGCTGATTTATGATTTCGTGGAAAGCGCCGTGGGCACCAGTACAAAGGCCGCTATTGCCAAGGGCTCTAGTCGTAGCCATACAGTATATGGGCGCGGCCATTACATGTACTACATGTACTACAAGGCAAGTGATAGTATCGATTAGTGATCTATTTAATCATATAGCGATTACATGTATATTTCACACCGATCTGACACTCAGGTACCATATCATAAAGTTAATAAAATGTGCTTGTTTTAAGCGATTTGTTTTTTTCGAATTGCGAAGCGAAAATAATTTATTTACGCGGATGAACGTGAAAACACGGCATAAAAGTCTAAACACTTCAAACAAGAAGGCATATAGTTTCAGCTTTTACTGCAAAAAACCAAATCCATGAGCTAAATAAACAAATAACAAAATACTGCGAGAAAAATTAACTGTTATTGTACATGTATATATGTATATATTGATTGACAATTGATCACTAACGTAAAGTCGCATCTATAAGCTGCCTTCTTTAAATGCATTAAGTGGTATGTGAAAGTAGGTTTTATACATGCATGAAAATGCAAGAAAAATGCGAGTTTGAATATATTCCTAACAATTTTTCATAAAGTGAAGAAAGGATTAAAAACTGGTTGCTTGCATGCAAAAATATAAGCCCGAATGAAAGATGACATCATTGTGACGTTGCTAGTTTAAGTGGTCCCGCAAAAGGGCCGTTGGACTATAGTTTCCCTTGCAATTTCTCGTTTTAATTTCTCCAATAGTTTATTTTAACGTTTACTTGTAGTAGCGTGCAAATAATCTGTATCAACTGCTAATTCACTGTGTATTTGGTAGGCCTTGCGCTCGTCTGTGAATTTTGGCACGATCGATAATTTCAAGTTCTCTCGCCAGCCAATGAAAAATCTCCGCGTGTATTTTGCTAGCCCTCTGCGCTCTTTATTAACCCCGCCTGGCGGCGGGCTCCTCATTTCTGCCCCTTCTCCTGCCTTCTGTCTGCCTCCTTATCTCTCGCCACGGCTCCTGTGTCTGGGCCAGCCTGTTTACACTGCCTGCCACTGTCTGCCACGGCTAACGCCAATCTCACCACTACGCATCCGCCATTGCTGTGCTCATCGCCGTTACTCACCACGTTGCATCGCCTTGCATCACTCGCCTACCACTCGACTACAATTTCTAATTCACCTTCAATTCAAAACCATTATTGCAGCCGCCAGTGTCCCAAAAGCGCAATAAGTTCTGTATTAACATTAACCAATTTGAATATTGATCTCAAGAATAAAACAACTACGGCAGTTACCTGCCTAGTACGCCAAGTGCTCCGCTACACAATCCGCTTCTCAAGACTTGACTCGATTCATTTTGGGACTACGACTTACGACAACTCGTAAAACGGCCCTTCTAAGGGTCATAGCCTCTACGCCAATAACGTGAAAATCATCAAAATGCAAACAAATTTTTGTTGAAAAGAATAAAAGCCCAATATTGATCATTTGAGTTTTTTATTAATGTTGTGAGTTCTACAAGTCCTCCAGTATTGCATTGTATTGTCCGTCCAGCAGTATTGTATTGATTAAAGCATTATTATCTGTGGAAAGGGGTTTTTCAATACGCAATAACATTTGTTTTAGTTATAACAAAAATACTAGTTTGATAATGGGGAAACCACAGTAAAAATTTCAATAACAGTGCAATGCAGATAAATATTACACTTTTTTTCACAACGATCTTTTAGACCTCCTGTAAAACTAATGACAACAAGTAACCATGAAGGTTTACTATTTTGAAATCCAAGTAAAGTCGTAATCGAGGTCAACGAAGTCTTATCATATTTATAGATTGCAGTTTTTCTCACTTCCTAATTCTTCTTATTTCTTAAAAAAAGAATATTGTTACTTCTTACAAAAACATCAATTTAAGTATTGAAAGTTTGCCTTTAATCGATTTAAATCATATTTAACTCATATTTTTTACTGCAACAGTTTATCTATGTACAACAAAACAATTGACATAATTCAAAGAACCAGAATTAACTTTAACTAATTTTAATTATACTGTCACAAAAAATTGTGCTCAGAAAATTTTTATTGGCTTTTAAAGTCGAATACAGAAGGGACCAGACTATCTAAAATTTACTTTCGTTCCAAAGCATTTACTAAAATTCTCGTGTTAATTACAAAAGATTCCAACACCAATATTTTGTTTTTAAAAATTAAGAGAAAATAAATTAAGAGAAATATTTTTAAAATCTAATTTTTCCTTTTCAATTCCATAGATTTTTGCCTTGAAACATAAAATTTAGATATAATAAGCAGGTAATACAAAAATCATATTATTTGACAAATTTCAATTTAACTAAGTACATATAATGCATAATTTTTTAATGTCTTCCTTGGAGCTGCGAGAAAAAGTAGCTCATCCATAATAAATCTATTTAATCTAGATAATTACTATGGATAACTAAAATTTCCTTATAGGATCTAAGTAGGTATCTGATAAACAGAATTTTAATAGCTAATACAAATAACAAACATTCGAACTGTGCAATCCACTCGTGAACCTAGTAAAAATACATATTTTAGACTTATAAAATTGGAAAACCATTTGAACCTTTATTTCCATCGTAGATTGGCAAACTATTTTAAAATTCTTTAATTCCTCTGTTTTACCATCTAAAAATCAATAACAGCTACTAAACCTTTTCCTGAATTCACGAGAGCCCTCCGATGTGGGAGGGGCCGAACGGATCGGCTCAGCTCACAGCCGCCACTCGCGGCCAGTGCGGTCAGCCAAGCGGCCTGCGCTGCACAAACGGCTGACCAAACACTCGAAATGATAGGAGCGCTCACCGAGTTTGACCCATTAGCAGTCTACCTAAAAGTCATGAAAGGCCGTCTGGACGACCTGCCGATCATGAACAGCCGCGTCGTGCGCATCTTCCTGTCGTCCACCTTCTCGGACATGGGAACGGAGCGCAACTACCTCATGCAGCACGTCAATCCAAGGCTGAAAAAGTTCTGCCGCGACTCCTTCGGACTCGAGTTTCAAACCATCGACATGCGATGGGGTCGGTGACGAGGTACAGCTCGACCACCAGGGTCCGTACATGTGCTACAAAGAGATCGACAACTCGCTCATCATGTCAGCCGGCCCCTACTTCATCTGTCTGCTGGGTCAGCGCTATGGCAACCAGCCGCCTGCAGCCCTTGTCGAGGTCGACGTTTTCAACAACATCGTGGAAGCGTTGAAGGAGGACGGACGCGACGTCTCGTGTCTACACGAGTGGTACACGATCGATGAGAACAACAAGCCACCAATCTGCGTGCTGAGACCGATTGCAACTCTAGCAGAGGCGGTAAGTGTGATTTTTAACGATTAATGCAGCGCTTGTTTTTCAGAGTTTGCAAAAGGATAAATTTAATAACCTCTAATCTCGTAATTCATTGTTCCAGGCGGACAAGGAGCTCTTGAAAGCTGCTCGACAGCGGTGGGAAGCTGTCCAAGACTCCATCATCGGACTCATGAAGAGAGGTGCCGAGTTGTGTCTTCAAAAGACTTTGATCTCGCACGCGACAATGAAGAAGTTCACGGCGTCTGTCACCGAGATGGAGGTGATCAGCGGAATATTGTCAAAACCTCCGCAAAAGTTGGCTCAGGCTCTCGCATTCGTGAGAGAATTCTCTGATCTGGAGTCTCAGCGCGACTTCTCTCGAGGAAAGATGTTCAAGTTCATCGACCTGACCGACTCTTTGAACGAAGATGGCGAGGCAGTAAAGGTTCTTGATGAAGCTGTGAACGCGATGGTCAAGGAGTTGAACAGACACGTTCTGACTCGAATGGCGGGATCCAATTCCTTCACTTACTCACTAAAATGGACCAATGACGCTGAGGGTGTGGGCATGAGTAGCCACAAAGACTATCTGGAAAAGTTTGGCAGCGACTACTGCGATAATGTGAAGCGCCTCGTGGCCGAATCCGTGCGGAGAGCATGCGGCTCCGATCGGACGACCTCTACTCGGAGGTGCTGCAGCACTCGACTGCATGCGTCAACTACGTGAAGAAGTTCCAGGGTCGGCAAGAGATCATCGACAAGGTGAAAGCTTATGTGCAAGCGAGCAACACAACGGAGCCTCTGGTGGTGTACGGCGACTCGGGCAGCGGCAAGACCTCTCTACTTGGCAAGGCCGCCAGTCTGGTGCGAAGCTGGTTGCCAGAGTCCGATTCCAAAGATGCCATCGTGCTGTTGCGATTCCTCGGCACCAGTCCCGGTACGTCGAGCATTCGACAGACACTCAAGTATCTGTGCCTCAGCTCGCTGTGTTCGGCAACGAGGACGACCAGGAAAAGTGCGAGTCACTCGACGACTTCAAGAGATCTTGAACACCTTCTACTCCATGCTCGAACGCATGGGCCAGTTCAGGAGAATCTTGGTGTTCCTTGACAGTGTTGATCAGCTGGACAGCTCTGACGGTGCCTACCATCTGACGTGGGTGCGGACGCCATTGCCTGCCAACGTGAAGATGGTTGTGTCCACTCTGCCCAACATGTTCGATTTGCTGAAGACATTCAAAGGGAAGCTGCCTAACCCAGACATCTACGTGGAGGTGACGCCACTGGAGACCAGTCTGTGCACCAGCATTTTGTCGGCTCTGCTCAGCGAACAAGGTCGCACTCTGAACGAGCAGCAATGGGCTCTGGTCGAGCAGGCATTCTCCAAGTGCTCACTGCCAATCTATGTTCACCTGCTGTACCACGAGGTTCTGAGATGGCGCTCTTACCAACAGGTAGATGAGTCGTCTCTGCGCTACACCGTTCGTCAGGCAATATTTCAGCTGTTCGAGAAACTCGAGTTGAAGCACGCAGGCTTTTTGTAAGTATTTCGTTCGTGTTAGTTACTGTAGCCCAGGCTAGTGAGAATATTCCACAACTATCCACTTATCTACAGTGATTGGATTATTCTAGTCAGAATGACTCTCTCTGCTCATTTGTTTTTCCAGACCTCTCACGCCCTGGCATTTATCACTGCATCGAGAACGGACTGTCAGAGTCGGAGCTGGAGGATCTGCTCAGTCTGGATGACGCCGTCCTCATTGACGTGTTTCAGCATCACCTGCCGCCCTTCATCCGCATCCCGCCGATCTGCTGGGCTCGACTGCGTCACGACATTGGCTCTTACCTGGTCGAGAGAGAGGCGGACAACATCCGGGTAGTGTTCTGGTACCACCGACAGTTCATCGAGGTGGCTCAGGAGTACTTCTTGTCGGACGAAAAGACCAGACGGGACATTCACTCTATCATGGCAGACTACTTCTTGGGTCTGTGGAGCGGCAGGAGAAAGAAGTTCGTGTACCCAGCCTATCTGCGCAAGAAGCTCGTAAGTGATGAGCACTGAAATTGATCTGTTCTCTGAACCGACTTACTGAGCCGTTCATGCATTCGTTCTCACTCCAGAACCTGCCCGAGTTCTCAATGGAGGACCGAGCCGTTCCGAGCAGCCATTCGTGCTCCGCAAAGATGAGGACGGCACTGCTCAGTACAACCTGCGAAAGCTGAACGAGCTGCCGTGGCACCTCATCAAGTCCGGTCGAGTGAACGAGTTCTACGACTACATTGTGTTTGACTACGACTTCATGTTCAACAAGCTGAAGGGCACGTCTCGGTACCTGCTGCTGAGAGACCTCGACCTCCCGCAGAAGCTCGGTGTCGAGTACATCAAAGAGGCCGAGCTCGTGTACAATGCAATCCGACTCTCCGCTCAGAGTCTCGTATACGACCTTCAATCTGAGCGTTGATCTCATCGTCGGCTCATCATACGAGAAGGACTGTCCTCGAGTGAAGCTGCTGCTCAACCAGTGTCGCCAGTCGAAACAGGCTCTCAGCAACTGCTGCCTCATCCCGAAGGTGCAGTGCTTCGACTCCGGGTCTGGATTCTCTACTCCAGCTTTGATCTCGGACTCGGAATGGGACTGGTCATGCCCAACGGTCAGCTGGTGTCCTTCTCACTCATCAAACAACGAAGTCACCTGTACGACATCGAGGAAATGAGATCAAACGGTTCAGCTCCGACTAACAACCTGTTCCTCAGCATGAAGTACATGTCGACTGGATACATCCCAGGCGACTGCGTAATGCACGTGCTATCGATGCGCTCGAAGAATGCCGGTGTCACCGAGGACGACATGCAGGCGCTTGTCCTTAACATGGGTCGGAAGAAGATCCAAGAGGAGATCGAAGAATACGAAGCGTGCAACAAGGATGTGCCGCAAGAGCTGCGAGACATGATGGAATCGCTCAACGCTGGAGAGATTCCAGACA